>ML265585.1:0-51107 GCA_005239495.1 Nicotiana undulata
TAATATGAGTAAATAAATAGCACAAATATTGTTCATATTCATATTTATATTTATAAATATCAGACTTTGCGGTTGTGCGAGGCCATCCTTTATAAGTAGGATTAAAAATTCTTATAATATAATGGACAAAGTGAGGGTTAGAGGGAAAACTATATGGTAAGAACATAACAGTAACCATTTTTACCAATTCTTCACGATCTTTATTTGGATCGTAATATAAAATGCCACCGGTAACAATGTTAATTCCCGGTTGAACTAGATTTGACCCGGTACTATGGTTAACCTGATTACCTACACTTGTCCCCTCTTGATGAGCTTTCATTTGTTGAAATTTAATTTTAGCATCAGGGTGTTTCAGTATGTGTCTACTCAAACTACCCGTACCCCCACGGTGGTCATTAAATTTATGAGACATCAAGAGGCCACAAGTTTTACACTTAGCCTTATTTTGATCTTTTAGTTGAGTAAAAAAATGCCAAACAAGAGATGTTTCGGCCCGTTTACCACGTTCTCTATTAAAAGTAGGGGTTACTACAGGACGGTCATTCGGGGCATCATTTGGATTATTATCAGTTTGATTAATAACAGGACTAGTAGGTGTATCATCTAAATCGGGTTGAGTTTCATCTAAATCATCATTTTCNTAGATTCACCAATTTTAGATTTACCCTTACCACCAAATATTTTTTTCAAAGAAAAGTTCATATTAATTATAAGAAAAATAAATTAAACAAACAAAACTTAAGAGTTGGATCGATTTACCGAATTGACGAACAACTTCTTGAAAATTGTATAATGTTGAAGACTTGAAAACTTCAATTTACCAACTTCACAATTTTTCACAATTTGCAATAATAAAGTAAGCAATAATAGAAGAAAATTAGAGAGAGATTGATGATTTTGTGAGTAAAAATGAAAGAATGANACTTGAAAACTTCAATTTACCAACTTCACAATTTTTCACAATTTGCAATAATAAAGTAAGCAATAATAGAAGAAAATTAGAGAGAGATTGATGATTTTGTGAGTAAAAATGAAATAATGATGGGGTATTTATAGTTGAGAAAAGGAAAAAAGTGTAATTATGAAAAGTTTGGGGGCCATTTGGCTATTTTTTAAACTTTTCAAACGGCTAGATTTTAAAAATCTGGCTGTTGGCCATTTTTAAATTTTTTTTTCTTTTTTGAATTTTTACCTTTGGGCCCGCTTGGCCCGGCCCAGGCCCGCCTGCCGGGCCCGGGCTCACGGGTCCAAATTGAAGACCCGGCCCCCCACGGGCCTAAAGCCCCCCAAGCCCGGACCCCCCGCGGGCCGGCCCATTTAGCCCGCTAGCCCGTTTGGTCCGTGGGCCCGGGTCGGTCCCGGGTCGGTCCCGACCCACCTGCCAGCCTTACTGTGGGGTACTCTGTTGAGTATTCAGTTAGCTATAAGAATAGTTTTCCCCCACAAACTCTGCGGTAATCCGGAACTTATTAATAAAGAATTCATCATTTCCTTTAATGTCCGATTTTTCCTTTCCGCTATTCCGTTGGATTGAGGTGTGTAAGGTGCAGTAGTTTGATGGATAATTCCATATTCCGGACATATTTCTGCAAACAGAGATTCATATTCTCCACATATATCACTTCTTTGATCTTTTTATTCAATTGATTCTCCACTTCATTCTTGTATTGCTTAAATGCTTCAATTGCTTCATCCTTACTATTAAGCAAATAAACATAACAATATCGAGTGCAATCGTCAATAAAAGTAATAAAATATTTTTTCCTACCTCGAGATGGTGTCGACTTCATATCGCAAATGTCAGTATGAATTAAGTCTAAAGGATTTTAATTCCTTTCAACAGACTTATAAGGATATTTTACAAACTTAGATTCAACACATATTTGATATTTCGATTTGTTACACTCGAATTTAGGTAATTTTTCTAAATTTATTAACTTCCGCAATGTTTTATAATTGACATGTCCTAAGCGAATGTGCCATAAATCATTTGACTCTAACAAATAAGAAGAAACTGAAACTTTATTCATACTATCAACAACCATTACATTGAGTTTGAAAAGGCCCTCCGTGAGGTAGCCTTTTCCAACGTACATTTCATTCTTGCTTACAACAACTTTATCAAAAACAAATACACATTTGAATCCATTCTTCACAAGTAAAGAAGTAGAAACTAAATTCTTCCTAATAGTAGGAACATGAAGAACGTTGTTGAGCGTTAACAACTTGCTAGAAGTCATCTTTAGGAAAATATTCCCATAACCTTCAATCTTGGCTGTTGAGTGATTTCCATGGAAATCTCCTCTTCGGGACCAACAGTAGAGTAAGTCGCAAATGCTTCTTTGACAGCACAAACATGTCGAGTGGCTACGGAGTCAATCCACCACTCCTTCGGATTTCCAACTAAGTTGCATTCCGAAAGAATTCCACAAAGATCATCAATGTCATCATTCTTCTCCACTATGTTGGCATGTCCCTTCTTCTTATCCTTTTTCGGGAGACGATAATCAGGGGCTTTGTGACCAACTTTTCCACAGTTATGGCAGTTGCCCTTGAATTTCTTTTTTGTTCTGCTTCTTAGTCTGTCTAGAAGATCTCTTCCTCTTCTTACTTTTTGGAGAAGTCTCCTCAACGATATTAGCTCCCATGATCGTTGAATTTCCATGAGACTTCTTCTCGGCTGTTTTGTTGTCTTCCTTAATCTTGAGACGAATCACAAGATCTTCCAACTTCATTTCTTTGCGCTTGTGCTTAAGATAGTTCCTGAAATCTCTCCACGAAGGAGGCAACTTTTAAATCATTGCAGCCACTTGAAATGCTTCATTCACGACCATACCTTCAGCAATAAAGTCGTGAAAAATAAGTTGAAGTTCGTGAACTTGTCTATTATTTTATAGTCTAGAAACTTGGCAACCACGAACTTATTCAAGCATGCATCTTTTGTCTTGTACTTCTTCTCAAGTGCGTCCCATAATTCTTTCGAAGTATTCATCGCACTGTACACATTGTACAAGTCATCCTCTAAAGCACTTAAACTATAGCCTTTGCAAAGAAAATCTGCCTGATTCCACGCCTCAACAATCATAAATTTTTCACTGTCCGGCATGTCCGCAGTAGGCACTGAAGGCTCTTCACTAGTGAATTTCTTCATACCAAGTGTGGTAAGGCAGAAGAACACCCTTTGCTGCCATCCTTTGAAGTTGTATCTAGAAAATTTCCCCGGCTTTTCTGTCGGTGGAACAACAGCCCGGCTTGACGAGGCTATCGTCGTTGCCGCAACAGTAGCAGAGGAATTTCCGTTATCATTTGCCATTTCTCACTGTCAACAACAGAAGAGTTCAATCAATGGCAAAACCAGAACAGTAAAAAATACTGTAATTAACAATAAATAGTACGTATAATAAATAAAAATCGAAGTTTATATATATATATATATATTGTTTCACTGAAAACGATGAAGTTTTTATGTTCTTCAAATCGTTTTCTGAATTTCAAAACTATGATGAAGTTTTTATATCTTCAAATCAGAATAATAAAATTCAGAAAGAGTAGAAAACTACACAGGTTTTAATCTCCACAAACAGAATACAGAATAATATAAATATAATTTCCTTAAGATTGTTAGTAATCTGTATTGCTGTAAAATAATTAAAACAGTAAACTTTTTGAAAAATACAGAAACAGAAAGTTAGTAGAAGTAGAACGTCAAAATAAATTCTGAAAATAGTATACGAATAAATCGAGCCCACTGAATACACAGTGTGTCTTTAAGGAAATTATCCCCCTCAAGTAGCTGAGGTTTTGGAATATATCCTCCCAGGATAGAACGATTTAACTCACCAGCGTATCGGTACCTAAAACTCTGGTGATCGGCGAACCACTCGATGGTTGTAAAACACACTGGAATATTTTGTGCAGAAGAAGAAGAAGAAGATCAGAAAATTTAGTAAGTAAAAATTCTGGGATTCAAGGCATATTTATAGCTAATTTCGTACTGTTTCTGAAAAGGTTTTGCAACCTTTCAGAACATCCATAGCTGTTGGAACAAGTATGAATATTGCGGGAAAATTTAAAAAAACGGATTTAAAATAATCCGGAAAATAAAACGGGCCGGGCAAGGTCGTGGGTCATGGGTTTTTCCGGATGGGATTTTCGTTAATTAATTTAATTAATTAATTAAATAATTTGAAAAAGATTAATCAATCAATCGTTGATCGAAGCCGAAGCCGAGTGAGCGACGACGACGACGGCGCAAGGCTTGCTTTCTTCTCAACTTTTTAAGAGCTAGAAGAAGAGCTTCTCTATATATACACATAGATTTTCTTTTATATACACATAGATTTTCTTTCCTTCTTCCAATGAGGAACAAAGTGCACTAATTCAAAATTTCACTTCACTCCATTTCTTTTTCCACCATTTTCCATTTACTCTCTTTAAGCTATACCAAACTTAAAATCAAGTTATATTAAGCTTAAAGACCAACATTAACTTGCATTCGTGATCAACTCCATACTAAATGTACGAAAGATGAAAAGAATTTGTAGTAATTTCTTGGACCATAATCTAGTAAAGTCTAGTATGTCATGCAAAGACAAGCATAAATAGCTAATCATGGAAGAACCTGGCCGTATATAATCAAATCCTAATCCTTCTCTTATGTCATATAATTAGTAGTAAAAGAAATCAGAATATAGACTTATTTCATCGATCTATTCATGATCAAAATAGGGAAAGATTTATGTACGCTACGCTACGATTTTGAATTAGAAAAGAAAATTAAAAAAAATAAATTTATTTACTTTAACAATAATCGAGCCAGATCTAATGTATCGGGAGGGGCGGTGGATGACGAGTTAATCCACCAAAAACGTCTTGAGAGGTTGAAGAAGACTTAGCTGTTGCAAGTCAAGGAGAGCTAGATAAAAAGCAACCATTGATACGCAGAAGAAAAGGATACAATAATATCATAATCGTCTAGAAGAAAATCAAAAATATCATTTTCTTTATGGTCGTATTCTAAATAAATTTGAAATACTAAATAATTTAATCTAAATAGTTGGAAAAAATTCAATTAAGATAATCAAATAATAAATTAATATTAAAGATTTTAATGGCAATTCAAATGAATAATTTATCAATGACTTGTTTCTATAAACAAATTAAAACAGAGTTTATATAACTAACCACCAGCTGATTGATGGCTAACTATCCGAGATAATCATGCTATTTCATTTGGTTTTTCTCGATATTTATTTAGTAGAACGTATGATGTCGATGACCCGAGTTGGAGTACTCAATGGGCTAGGATGACCTTATTTCACCTTACCAATCCCAAGAAAATTTCAAATGCACGCCAAGATCATTTGTACAAGTAGATTTTTTGGGTGCTAAGGTTCAAAGTCATAGGAAAACAACGCACAAATTACGCTTAGGGAGAAAACATGAATTGTTTAATTAAGCTCACATGAAACTAAGCTACCACAGGTAGGAAGCGCAATTTTTTTTTACCTAGGACGCACTAAAATATGGGGAAAGTCGCAAATACTCATTTTTGAATTCACCATTGAATTTATCCCATATAACATAAAAAATTATAATATTTATCCCCTTCGGAGCACACTTCAAAATTCATGATTGATCACTTCAAAAGTCACATCTAAAATTATAAATTTAGGGTTTCAAAATCGAATTTAAAGTTCTTTCATCTTTCCTTTGCAACTTCAGAAAATTAGATCTTAAGTAGTTCTATCTCTTTAATACAACTTCAGAATTGAATCTAAAGTTCTTCTATCTCTCCAATGTAACTTCAGAAAATCTGATCTTAAGTAGTTATATCTCTTCATGCAACTTAAGACATCAGATCTAAGGTTCTTCTATCTTTCCAATGCAACTTGATAAAATCGTATCTGAAGTAGTTCTATCTGTTCAATGTAACTTCAGAAATCAGATCTTAAGTTCCGAAAAGAATTTCAACGATTCAAACACATGATTCAAAGTCCAAATCTACTCCAAATAAGCTCAAATTTAAAACATAACTTTCAAATATCATAAAGTACAAACCCCATTCATCAAATCGTCAATGTAACAAATAAATCTAACGAACCCATTTAACAACTACGAAGACGAGGAAGAAACCACTAAGCACAACCTACAATGGTATTTTGTAAGAACAAAAAGAAGATACTAAACGGATCCCGGATACATGAAACTTGAATACAAAGAACAAGAAAGTAGCAGCGAAGAAGAAGAGAAAAATACATCTGAAGTTACCCAAAAATTGTGTATAGATTATTTTTTTTTAAAAGTGTACATGTTAAATGAGGGTGAACCAATAGGGCGTCTCATAAATTTTTTACCTAAAATACTCATAATGTGCCTGTTGTAGTACGAATTCAGATTAGTTGGATTAGTAAATTTTGAACACTGGATAACTAAATATTTAAAAAACATTAGGCTACCAATAATTTATTATTATCAATTACTTTTTTGTATACTTAGTAGGCGTTTGGACATAAAAATTATAATTTTAAAAAAAAGTAGAATTTGAAGTTAAGTTGGAAAATAATATTTGAAATTTAAAATTAAGTTTGGACAATTAGACATACACATCACTTGAAAAAATGTTGTATTTATGTGAGTGGGGAAAAAAGTTCTTCTGAAAATTTTGAGAAATTCATTTTCGAAAAATTTCCAAAAATTACAAAATATCGTGGACAAACACATTTTGACAAAACAATTTGAAAAAAAGAACATTTTTTATGGACAAACGGGCCTTATATTCTTCCTTCGGTATTCTCATTCTTGCCAAAAACTTGGCATGCAAGAACCATTTGTTTCATCTTTGATGTGACATGACAAGGATATACACACCTTCAGAGGAATTTACACAGCTACTTAAATTTTCTTCACATCAAACGAACGTGGAAAGCAATCTATTGGGTCACGCTTGAGTTATTATTTCATACTTTCCTCTTTTTTCCTTTTTAAGATGGGTGGAAGTGTAGGGTGGGTAAGGTGTATACGGTTAAAACCGGAAACGATCGATGTTGAGGCTACGATATTTTGAGTCCGGTCTCGATGGTATCAAGGCTAGGTTCAGGGACCAGCTTTGAGGTCAGTTGTCACGACTCCAAATCCTAATAAGTCGTGATGATACTTATCGTGGAACTAGGCTAGCCAACCATCACATAATTACACATTTATTTTAATATAATTTCTCAAAAATCAATAATAATCAACAACAGAGTATACCAATTTTCTCTAAGTCTTTAAGCAAACATAATAATATAATCTAATGTCTAAATAAATCCCCCAGGACTGGAGTCAACCGATTGCGAGCATCTAAGAATAAAATATAACTCCACTAATGTCATAAGCAATGTCTAGGAATGAAATACTAAGACTAATAAAGGAAGGGAAATGGAGAAGTCGCGGACGCTGGACAGCTACCTCGAAATCCCAAAAGCTGATGACAACGAACTCGGACGACTACTGCTTCGAACCAGTACTTGGATCTGCACACAGAGTTGCAGGGAGTAATGATGAGTACGCCAACTCAGTAGTAATAAAAATAAATCACAGTCTGAGAATAAGAAACACACATCACAGATACACCAATCCACAAAACAGTAAAACATCAAGTCTCACTACAGTATATATAAGTTCAAAAACCAATTTCCATTAAATCCTTTGAAACAAGTATATTTTTCCAATAATTCTCAGTAAAATTCTCAGTAATATGAGTTTGAAAAATGAAGTGAATCGTAGTCAAAACTCAGTAAAATATCATCATAAAACTGCCCCTCGGGCCATAATCATCACTCGTGAATATTCCCTCAGCACCTCACCATCACTCACTATCAGCCCCGCGGGAAACCTCACTGTCACTCATGCCTCCCAATCACTCATCACTCGGCACTCGCACTCAGTAGGTACCTGCACTCACTGGGGGTGTGTACAGATTCTGGAGGGGCTCCTACAGCCCAAGCGCTATAAGGAAGCCACATCATGGCATAAATCACTCTCAGGCACTCGGCCTCTCTTATATTATAACATTCTCACAACATTGGCCCTAGGCCTCACTCAGTTAGACACTCTCAGCATGCCACTCGGGCCATAAATAAACAGGGTTCTCTACCCAAAATAGTATTTCATTTCAAGAAATAGTAATATCATCAAATATGAGTGTCAACAATTTCATAAGAAAGACTGAGTGTAAAATCATAGTTTCAAAGTGAGGAATATCAGTAAAATAGCCCCCAAGGGGTTAAACAGATCGGCACTAGGCCCCAAACATGGCTTACAACCCAATTATATCAAATCATAGCAATACTATAGAGAATAGGGTTTGAAAGCAGTTTTGCAACTCAATAGTTGCCTAAAAAGGAATATTTTTCCAAATTTCCTATTCGTGCACGTCCTACACTCGTCATCTAGTGTGTGCGTCACTCCAAATCCGTGAAAGTATGTAAAGTCCGGGGTTTTATACCTCCGGACATGATTAAAGACATTACTTACCTCAAACTAGCCCGAAAACTATTTTGCAACACACTTGCCTCTCGAATCAACTTCAGAGTGCTCAAAATCTATAAAGATCAGATTTTTCACATCAATTCATGCTAGGGAATGAATTCCAATCGAAAAATATAAATTTTAGCACAAAATCCGAAATTAGCTAAAACCCGACCCCTGGGACCGCGTCTCGGAACTCAACAAATTTTATACTAAAATATTCTTCATCATCTCACGAGTCCGTACATATAAAGAAATTTAAAGCCGGAGTTCGTTTGACCCCTCAAATCATCCCTAAAAGGTCTCATATTCTCAAGCCCTAATTCCATCTTTTTCTACTGAGTTTCATTAATTAAACAATGATAATTTTGTCCTTAATCACATATAATCGACTTATAGGGTCCAAAATACTTACCTCAATGAAGAACAATGGTTTTCTCTCTTCAAAATCACCTCAAAAGCTCTCTTCCCGTTCAAAAATGGTGAAAAAGTGGGTATTGGTCGCGGAGGGTTTATTAAATACTGCCTAGGGATTTCCTTAATCGCGATCGCGGAAGGACCCTCACGATCACGACCTATACTCTGCGATCGCGATGCTCTACCCTTCACACCTACACGATCGCGAACCACCGACCGCGTTGGCGAAGAACAAACGCGTGACCCCAGACTCGGCCTGCCAACCCTACGTGATCGCGACCTGACATCACGCGATCGCGATGAAAAAACCTCCAAAGCTACGCGATTGCAGCCCGACCTCCGCGGTCGCACTGAGAAATTTCCTCCGGGCCTCACTCAACTCTACGCGATCGCGGACCTGACCTCGCGATCGCGATGCACAATTTGCTACTGTGATAACACCAGAAAAACAACAGACTTTTCCAAGGCCAAAATGCCCGTTTACCATCCGAAATCAATCCGGAACCCCTCGGGACCCCGACCAATTATACCAACACATCGTAAATGATCATTCAAACTTAGTTGCACTCTCAAAACACTAAAAATAATATCGAATTCAAGCCTATGAACTTTGAAATTCCTAAATTCCACTAACGGTGCCGAAACCAACCAAAACACATCCGATTGACCTGAAATTTTGCACACTTATCCAAAATGACATTACAAACCTGTTCCAACTTCCGGAATTTCATTCCGATCCCGATAGCCTATTTCCCACTGCCGACCGGAAATCACCAAAAATTAACTATCGCCAATTCAAGCCTAAATCTACACGACATCACAAAAATATTCTGAACACATTCCTAAGTCCCAAATCACCTAAGGAAGCTATCCGAGCTATAAAATTTGCATTCCGAGATTGTTTACCAATAAGTCAACTCTCAGTTGACTTTTCCCACTTTAAGGCTATTTTTTTAGGACTAAATGACTAAATTCTCACTACAACTATTCCGATTCCGAGCCTACCAACTCTAACACATCATAAACATTATAACCAACCTATGACAAGGCAGTAACAACAAATATAATGAATGTTCTACGTAACGACCAACCGGGTCGTTACATCAGTTCCTCGAAGAGTGGTGCCGAGGTATCGGTATACCTCGAGATGTAATGAAGACCGGTGTCCGTTGTAGAGAGGCGCAAGACTTCCAAGAACACATGGATAAAGCTGACAAGCACCTGCAAGGATAGTACAAGTCCGTACCGGGCCTTTAAATAGTTGTAACAGCTACTCTCTTTTGTAATCATTAGACATGTACCATGTTGTTCTTTTCCCTCCCTATATAAATGGGACCCTTACTAATTCTGGGACACATGATATTCAATACAAGGAACAAGAACATTCTTTGCTCTCTAGCTTAAACATCCTCTATTGTCTCTTTACTGATTTATTACTTACAATTATTGTATTTCATTGATTGTTCTTCATTTATTACTCATCATTGATCATAAACAGCCTCCTTTTTCGAGGCCCATAAAACTGTTATAGCTTCTCCGGCCCTTCACTGTTAATCATCGAGCCACGACCTCGAGGACCCATCTCGGCCAGTTCGGAACCCCCGACTTAAGGCAGTCCGGTTTGCCTATTTTTGATTTCACATCACTCTTATCTCCTTTCTTCTACTCACACTTAACATCTATTTCCTAAACAACTAGCATTAAAATAAATCACATATTTTTAGAACCACATAATCATATTTAATTATCATTACCATTTTCAAGGTAAACAGTTTGGCGCCCACCGTGGGGCTAAAAATAATAGTGATTGTTTTAGCGCTGGTTCACTAAAAAATGCAAGTTATTCTTCACACTTTTTCTTGTCCAAGAGTCTTTGATTTCAGGTCAAAATGTCTAACTCAGTGAATGCACACGAAAACAACGGCTCTGAGGACTATGGGGAGAACGGTGTAGCTGTTTTAGGTGCTGGTTCACCGTTGCAAGAACCTGAGAGCACACCGGAGCTAACCCCCGTGGACGTGGACTCGTGCAACGCCCAACGTGACGATATCAGCTCCCACACTGATAGGGGCGCACTCCAAGAAGGGCAACATGAAGCACGGGGAACCCTCGCTCAAAGGGAAAAAACAGTCAGCCTCCATATGATTTTTGAAATGCTCGGGGCCCAACAAGTAGCATTTACTCAGTTGCAAAACCATCAAAAGACTTCGAGCGCAATGGCACCAGGAGCGGCCCCTCGAGCCCAACAGGTACCGGAGAGGTCGGGCAATAACGGGTCAGCAGCCGATTTCGCTGTCATGAGAATACTCGAGGGCCTCACAGAGAGGATAAAATCAAGGTTCCCAGAGAGAGAGACAAGTCCATGTAAGTAAAGGTATCGAACTTACGTCGAGAATCGAAGAAACACCATAAGAAGCAACACGCCCCAAATCAATCGAAGGGCAGATCGAAGTCGGAATCCTAAAAGACTAATGAATCGAGCTAGGTTCAGCAGACGCACAGAGTCGGCAGAAGTACTATGATCGACCGAGTGCAACTTCATTAGCGTTTCAGACATCGTCTCGGCCATGGGTGAAATCAAAGACACCAGGTGGCCAAAACCCATACTATCATACCCTTCGCAAAGGAACCCTAACCTGGTGTGTGAGTTTCACGGCACGCACGGTCATAGGACCGAAGATTGCAGGCAGCACCGAGAGGAAGCGGCCCCATTAGTTAGCAAAGGGTACCTTCAAGAATTCATCAACGGCCGAGCTGTAAATCACATTCGGGAAAGTAAAACGGCTCGAAAGAGTGGAACTGGAAAATTGCAGCACATCGTTCATATGATCATAAGAGGGACCGACGTTCCTCAAGGACCCGTGGTCAAGCAGACTAAAATGTCTGCTGCAACAACAGGGCAAATTTGGGCCACATGTCCGAAGGCACCCTTGCATTTAGCGAAGAGGACTTCGAGACCTTGTCTCAACCACATAACGATGCGCTGGTAATTTCTTTTCTCTTGAATAACATTCAAATTAAACGTGTACTCGTGGATCGATGTAGTTCAGCCAACGTGATCAGATCGGAGGTGGTGGAGCGGCTCGGACTGCTCAATCAAATGGTACCTACCTCACGAGTCCTCAATGGGTTCAACATAGCCGGCGAAGCAACGAAAGGGGAGATTATCCTCCCGGTTAACATGGTTGGTACGATTCAAAATACCAAACTCCATTCCATTGAAGGTGACATGAGGTACAATGCATTGCTTGGGAGGCTGTGGATACACAACATAAGGGCAGTGTTGTCGACTCTCCATCAAATGATGAAATTTCCAACAAAAGACGTTATAAAGACAGTATATGGGGAGCATCATGCGGCAAGGGAGATGTTCACGGTTCACAGCGAGGCACCAACATCCACGCCCTTCACCTCGGAGGAGCCTGAGGGAAAACAGATCCCCGAAGATGACGAGGAAGACTTCCTAGCCCCTCGAACCTTCGTTGCCCCCGAAGAATCGGATGCAACTAAATCAATAGTTGAAGAACTGGAGTAGGCTGTTCTGGTCTAACATCTCCCATACCAAAAGGTATACTTGGGAACGAGATTAACCCCCAAACTCAGGAGAAATTCATTCAATTTCTTACTAATAACATTGACTGCTTCGCTTGGTCCCATTTAGACATGACAGGGATCCCGCCGGAAATAACCACCCATCGACTGAGCGTCGATCTAAGGTTCAAGCCGGTAAATAAAAAGGAGAATAAGCTAAGAATTTGCGTAGGTTATAAGGATTTAAATAGGGCATACCCCAAAGATTCATTCTCGTTGCCTAACATCGATCGCCTGATTGATGCCACGGCCGGCCACGAGATCCTAACCTTTCTCAACGCCTACTCAGGGTATAATCAAATTCAGATAAACCCTGAGGATAGGGAAAATACTTTGTTTATCACGAAGTATGGTACGTACTGCTACAACGTGATGCCCTTCGGGCTAAAAAATGTGGGAGCCACGTACCAGCAACTAGTTAATAAAATATTTGAACATCAAATAGGCAAATCCATGGAAGTATACATTGATGATATGCTAGTTAAGTCCCTGCGCACAGAGGACCATTTGGCTCATTTGCAGGAGACATTCGACATTCTCAATAGCTACAACATGAAACTCAACCCCGAGAAGTGTGCCTTCGGGGTGGGTTCGGACAAAATTTTAGGCTTCATGGTGTCAAACAGGGGGATTGATATCAACTCCAACAAAATCAAAGCCGCCGAGGAGATCACAATGGTAAATAATGTGAAGGCCGTGAAACGGCTGACCGGTCGGATAATAGCCTTGGGTTGATTCATATCGAGGTCATTGGATAAGAGTCATCATTTCTTCTCCCTGATCAAAAAGAAAAATAGTTTCGAATGGACTTTGGAGTGCCAACACGCCTTAGATGAGTTGTAGCGATATCTATCAAGCCCACCTTTACTCCACACCCTAAAGGAGGATGAAACACTGTATCTATACATGTCCGTGTCCGAGGTAGCAGTAAGTGGTGTGCTGGTTCGAGAAGAACAAGGTATGTAATTCCCTGTGTACTATGTGAGTTGGACCTTGGGCGATGCCGAAACCAGGTATCCGCTTCTAGAATAATTAGCTCTTGCATTAATTAGTGCATCTCGAAAGTTAAAACCTTATTTTCAATGCCATTGCATTTGTGTTTTAACGACGTACCCCCTTCGAAGAGTATTGCATAAGCCCGAGTTATTAGGCCGACTGGCCAAATGGGCAATCGAACTCGGGGGGTATGATATCGAGTATCATCCCCGAACGACTATTAAATCCCAAAATTTGGCAAATTTTGTGGTTGACTTTACGCCCGCCCTGGTGCCCGAAGTAGAGAAAGAACTTCTGCTAAAAACATGCACATCTTCGGGGGTGTGGACCCTGTTCACTGATGATGCCTCGAACGTGAAAGGGTCCGGTCTCGGCATAGTTCTAAAGCCACCTACGGGCGGCATGATTAGACAATCTATAAAAACTGCAAAATTGACTAACAATGAAGCCGAGTATGAGGCTATTATTGTAGGTCTGGAATTGGCCAAAGACCTAGGAGCTGAAATCATCGAAGCAAAATGTGATTCCCTCTTGGTAGTGAACCAGGTAAATGGGAGCTTCGAGGTTCGAGAAGACAGGATGCAAAGGTACTTAGACAAAATTCAAGTCACATTGCATCGTTTCAAAGAGTGGAACCTGACCCACATACCTCGACAACAAAATAGAGAGGCCAATGCCCTTGCTAATCTGGGATCATTCGTCAAAGAATATGACATACTCCCCGGGGCCGTTGTCCAGCTATCCAAAACATTGATCGAGGACCATGACGAAATCAATTCAACTAGCCTGACATGGGATTGGAGAAATAAATACGTCGACTATCTGGGAAGTGGGAAGTTACCCGCGGATCCAAAGGATTCGAGGGCCCTACGAACCAAAGCAGCTCAATTCTCGCTCGACAAAAATGGAACTCTATACAGGAGGACCTTCGATGGACCCCTGGCGGTATGCCTGGGACCTGGTGATACAGATTACGTACTCCGAGAAATCCATGAGGGTACCTACGGAAATCACTCTGGCGCCGATTCTCTAGTCCGAAAGGTGATCAGAGCAGGTTATTATTGGGACAACATGGAAAAGGATGCTAAAGAATTCGTCCGGAAATGCGACAAATGTCAAAGATTTGAACCCATGATTCACCAACCCGGTGAACAACTACATTTAGTCTTGTCACCGTGGCCGTTCATGAAGTGGGGGATGGTCATCATCAGACCCCTACCAACGGCACCAGGTAAAGCTAGATTTATTCTATTTATGACTGACTATTTTCTCAAAATGGGTGGAAGCGTAGGCCTTCGAGAAGATAAGAGAAAAGGAAGTAACTAACTTCATATGGGACCATATCCTATGCCGATTTGGGATCCCCTTCGAGATAACCTTCGACAACGGAAAGCGGTTCATCGGAAGCAAAGTAACAAAGTTCCTCGAGGACCATAAGATCAAAAGGATCTTGTCAAAACCATCATTCAGAATTTGAAGAAGAAGTGAGCAAATACGAAAGGTAAATGGAGGGAAATGCTACCCGAAGTCCTACGGGAGTGACTGAATCTGTAAGTCCTACAGGCGTGACTAAATCTGTAATTCCTACGTACATGACCATATCTTTAAGTCCTACGGGCATGATAAAAAATGAAAGACCTTAAAAAAGGCATAATCATCAAACCTGTAAGACCTCAAGTAAGGCATGTCCGAAATGAAAGACCTTAAAAAAGGCATAATCCCGATATTAAAGTCAAGGCTATATATTCGAACTTGTAAGACCCCTCAAAAGGCATACCCTCAATATAGATGCTGAGATTATCTCACTCAGGGATTGAAGTTCTACATCCAAACACAACGACTCTGGTCGATAGGCTACGGCCAAACCCAACGACTCCGGTCGATAGGCTACAACCTAATATGATGACCACGGTCACAAGGCTCCGGCCAAATTAACGCGACTCGGGGACGCCTGACCGTCACCGCATAATCACAAATACCTCGAAAATACTTCGGGAAGAAGCGATTAAATCAGGCTACCCTCGACATAAGCAAAAGAGAGCTTCAATCATATTTATGTCAACTCCAAACAATGAAAAGGCTTCGAGACAATTCAGCATATGGCAGAACCTTCCGAGGTGCTTAATTATTGTCGCATAACGACTCGTAATTGAGGTTCTTATCGAACCATCGAAGAGTCGGACGAACAAAAAAACTTCAAAAAAATCTTTTGCGAGGGAAACTATAGCCATACTAAAGGTCGTATCGACCCAACGCGTAAGAGCCTAGGCGCCAGTTTAAAAAGCCTTAGACCTAAGGGTCGATGAGCTCGAGTCGAAATCCGACTCGAAGACTAAGCCCTAAACGGTTAACTAAAAGCGCCTAAGAGGAGGCGCGTAAGAGCCCAAGATCCAGCTTAGAAGAGTTTCAAGGTCGACTTTAAGACCTAAAGGTTGAAGAACTCAAGTCAAAACGTGGTTCGGGGGCTAAACCTCGAATGGTCATTTTTCGACCGTTGTGAAATTGCTCATAAAAAATGGAAACCTAAGGTTTTCTCTAATGTCCGGATCTCGGACCAATGACAAACAAGCATTGCAATCTATTACAAAAAGCAAAGGCGAAATGAGAAATGATGAAAGATGAAAGGCTTCTTATATATATATATTGAAAGATCAAAGGAGCGTATTTACAGGACTTGTGTCTAAAGCTCATACGAATAGGAAAAACAAATATATCCCTAATCTATCACCAGGGCTATGCCTTCAACAGATCCCTCGGAGGTTATGCCTTCAGCAGCTCCAGCTCCGTCCCCAGGGTATTCAGTGGACTCTTCCCCCTCGGGGACTTTGCCTTCATCTCCATCATCTTCCGAGCCACTGCTCGATTCATCTTCAGAAATGAGCAAGGCAACAGCCTCCTCTTCTAAGGTCTTCACCCTCTCGATCTCGGCAGTCAGATCGATGCCCCCTGTATGTATATCCTCGAGAGTCTGCCTTCGAGATTTTAACTGGGCATGCTCCACAGCTCGGGTCAATCGTGATTTGGCCTCCTCAGACGCCTTCCTAGCCTGAACATTTGCGGCAACAAAACCCTCTTTATACGAGGACACGAGCGCTTCGGCTTCAACTCTAGCCGCATATAACGCAGAGATTGACTCAGCAAGAAGATATTTGTATTTAATAACTTCCGCCCTTGCGTCTTGAAACTGATGTTCGACCAAGGCCACCTTCCCCAGGAAAGTACCCCTCTCGATTTCTATCTCACTCACATGTCGTTTGAGTTCAAGAATTTTGGCGTCTTTGGCTCGGAGCCCTTTCTTCACCAGAGCATCTTTCCTCTCGAATTGCAAAAATCAGCCCAGAGGTGTTAGAACACTAAGAGTCGGGTAGATATGTAGACAAAAACAAATAGAGATCATACTACCTGCTCAACAAGGCAAGCCCTCTATCGAGACGCCGCCTCCAAACAAGCCCGAAAGTCGTAGAGCTCCTCCTCCTTTTTGGCAAAACAAGCTCTAAGCTTGTTAGCCCCCGAGGTAAGCCTCCTGCACTCACCTTCGTAGTGAGTTAACTCGGCTTGAAACTTGGCAAAGGTCTGATTGTAAATCACCTTGGCCTGAAAGCATGAAAGAAACAAAGTAAGAAAGATGAAGATCGGGGCATCGAGTAGAATTTGCAAAAGATTACCTGTTCGCAGAGCCTATCGAGCTCACTTAAAATGAATGGGCATTAAGCTCAGCGTTTTCCTCGGTTGTAGTAAACAGCCCTTCAAACACAAATTTTTCCTCAGTAGACATCCCCGCATCGGGAGATTCCCTATTTCGGTCATCCTGCAACTGCCCCGAAGATAAAGCCGGTTCCGGAGGGGAATCGCTCATTTCAATGACCCCGGATGGATCGGTCAGGACCTTCTCTTGCCTCTCAACAACATCAAGCTCTGATTTAGATGCCTTCGGATTGACAGACATCGACTCAGCTAGATGTGGGACGACCATGCTTTCTCCTCCCACAAGCACTGTCAAGGAATCAATTCTTTCCTCACGTCGAGTTTGAGGACTCCCAGAAACTTCGGAAGTTAAGGCCATTGAATCAGCCTTGGATTTTTTCACTTTGGCCTTCTTTGTTTTCGAAGGATCAACCAAGGATTTCCTTCTTTTCTTCTTTTCTTTGTCAGGTTTCGGGGTATTCACTTCCTCAAGAGGCGCCTCCCTCATCATGGAAGCCTCTCCCAGACCTGTGCAAATACGAGATATGAACACGGGGTGCAAAGATGTAACCGGTGATGTTTCTTCTTAGAAATCCAACTACGACAATAATAAGGGCTTATGTTCTTTGCTTCCCATCGAGCCCCTGACAAATCGCGCCACACGCGCTCTACATACGGGAAAATCAAATCTAGCTAGTTAACCCAGCCCGAGAGATCCTTAACTGTTTCAGGATACACCGCAACAACTGCATCAACGACAGGAGTTAGTTCGTGGAGAAATTAATTTAAAGGAAAGGGAAAAATGCTTAACTAACATATGCACTTACATTTTATGTTCTACATTTCAGAGAACGACATCCTTTCCGCTGGAATCAGGTCCGAAGTCCTAACTCGGACAAAATGGCTCATCCATCCTCTGTCCCTAACCTCGTCAGTACAGAAAAAAAAGGCTCTCGAGGCCCGATGTTGAAGTTTAATCAGGCTACCACGAAAGAGTCGGGGGCTATACATTCTGACCAAGTGGTCAAGGGTAAAAGGCATCCCCTTGACCATGTTCGTGAAATATCTGATCATATAAACAATACGCTAGAACGACGGATGTATTTGACCGAGAGTCACTTGATATCATTCGCAGATATCAAGTGAGAGAGCCGACCTCGTATGTGGTTATGTACTCTTCCCGAGAGGGAATTTTCACCAGCACCGAATTCCCCCAGTGGCAGTTTGCTTTCACCTTCTCGATGTACGATATTAAGATGATATATCGGGACATGGGTTCACACCGCCCTGGCCTCGAGGGAGGTTTGTCGATCTTGAAATCATATGTTATCTCGCATGCTCTTGGGATGCATTCTTCGAGACGAGGAGTCTCCGTCGCCTTCCCCTTAGACGAACTTGAAGAAGAGGAAGGCTTATCGCCTTGGGAAACACTGGTGGAAGTCTTCGCTATTCATTTTTTAAAAGGTTTCTAAAGAGGGAAGGAAATATAGTCAGAGAAAGAACACGAGAAAGAAGTATGAAGAAATATTTTGAGAGCTTGGAGATGTAGTGGAAAAGAAGAAGCGAAGGGAGGAGTATTTATAGAGGCCCATCATGTACATTAGAGGAGGCCAAAAGACAGTAACTCCCGTAATCAATTCAAAGGATTTTCAAGGGCTGTATGGATGCGACCTTTTGGGTCCCCCTTTGTCACATCAATCGCTTGATATGGCGTTACTGATGTAATGATGGAAGAATTCAAGAGTTGGAAATTCAAATCGTTTCTTGTTATTTCATTCCAAAAAACGCGATGACTATCTGTATATGGTCAAAAGCGGGAACGACCGATTTTGAGGCTTCTACAACATCTTGAGTTCGGTCTCGATGGTATGGAGGCTAGGTTCGGGGACCAACTCTGAGGTTAGTTCCTCGAAGAGCGGTGCCGAGGTATCGGTTTACCTTGAGATGGAATGAAGACCGGTGACCGTCGTATAGAGGTGCCTCCCAAGAACACATGGCTAAAGCTGACTAGCACCTGCAAGGATAACAAGTCCGTACCGGATCTTTAAATAGTCGTATCAGCTACTCTCTTTTATAATAATTAGACATGTACCATGTTGTTATTTCCCCTCCCTATATAAAGGGGACCCTTACCAATATATATTGATTGTATTAATGTTTTTACACTATTAATTAATGTGTTTTAAGTAATAGTAGATGCCATGCATGATATTTTATACTTCAATACCACACAAGAGGGGGGTGATTTGTGTGGTGTCCAATTTTTGAGTTCTATCTCAATAAAAGAACTTGGTTCTTCTTAATGTTCCAACTTCTACTGGTGCGGAATAATAAATGCAGTAAAGTAAAAATATAGAGATTTTTACGTGGAAAACACCTGGCTTAAAAGGTAAAAAAAACCACGACCTACTACTCAATAGGATTTTCCAAAACTCTTCACTACAAATCTGAGCCAAACAACATTTACAAAATAAACTCTTTTGTAAACCTAAGGACTAACTCTAATCCCTTTGTGTCAACCTAGCCTCTAGCTAATTGCGACAACTTCAAGTTAACTCTAACTTGAATAGTGTGTACCTATTACAATTTGCTTCTAGATAAAGCTGAAAGATACAATATTAAATCTCCTACTACAACCAACTAGACTTAAAGGATAAACAGATGGAACTGGTTCTTCTAGCTGGTAAGTAGCTTTTGTGTCGCACAAGGATTCTGCTTGCAAAATTGCTTTGGTAATTTTGCTTTCAGTTCTTGTTTCACTTCTGCCTTTGTGCGATCGATCCTTCAGTAAGAATGCTTCAACATTATATAGCGCCAGTAGTTGAGATGTTCTTGTTTAGTTCTAATGAAACTCTTCCTTGGGAAGAGTTTGTGTTTATCTCAACTTCCTCGATTATTTCTGTCCTTGCTGAACTCGAACTCTAACCTCTTATCAATTTGCAACATTTTCGCTTTAGGAGACAACCTCTTAGTTCATGGATAATTCACAATCATGTTTATCTCCTGTGCATAGACGGTTCTTGTGCCAATGTGTCTGTTCAAGTATATGTTTGCCCTGATGGACCTGGTTCAACTGGGTAGACATTTGTCAATCTTCAAAACCATGCAGTGACTTGGTTCAATAATGCATTACTCTTTAAGGCTAATAATTTTACTTTTTATGAATGTTATCTGAAATTATAGTATTAATGGCATGATAGTAGTCCCTCCGTTTATTTTTACTTGTCCACTATGGACTTTGCACACTCTTTAAGAAATAATAAATGAAGTACATAATTTATCATGATACTCATATTAATTGATGCATATTTTTAATAAATTTGAGAAATTAATTTGAAGTGAGTAATTAATAATGTGAGTATAACAAGAAAAAGAAATTACCTTCTTTTGATATGCTAAAAGTGACAAGTAAAAATGAAAATTTATTTTTAAAATATTAGACAAATAAAAGTGAACGAACGGAATAAAAATCAATGTATAGTACAACGTAACCTCATTTAATAAAAAACAAGGTTTGACTACCTTGATTCCATTAAGTCATACTCATATAGTGGGCAGAAGACAACGAGAGAAGAAGAAAAATGACATTTGAAAAGCATCACTTTATGCATGTTATGGTAACAAATAAATAAAAAAGTAACATAACAGAATGATCTTTGCATGATTGATCATGTGCCCTATGGCCATTGATAGCGCCTGGAGGAAAGGGCAAGCCATTTTAGTTTGAGTTTAACTAATATATTTTTAGAATTTGACATTGTAAAAAAACGTTTACAAAGTTAATATGGAAAGGATGACACAATTGTGTTAGCAATATAATGGTCAGACGTGGATCTAGGATTTGAATTTTATGCATTTTGGTGTTTCCTTGCTCGCTACTGAACCCAATGGCCATTTATGCTATTGGGTTTATGTTAATAATATTTACATATTTAATGAATTTTGTTGGCCCAAGTGAAAGGATAGTTTTGAAGATTGACAAAGGAACTCAGGCATGAACCAGGTCCATCACTGGTATACATAGACACGGGCAAATTCAAGCACGTGAGATGCACATGAAGGAGATAAATGTATCCTGACATAATAAATATCTCTTGATCGAAAAGGCTGCATAATTTATAAGAAGAAGGACTCCTTACTCAAAGAGAACATTATCCAAGATAAGGAAGGAGTTAGGAGTTGAGATTAACTAGAACTCTTCCACCAAGGAAGTGTAGCATTAGAACTCTAGTTATTTCTTCATCTACTAACTTTATATATTGCAGGATGTTCTCATTTTACAGGCATGCACAAAAGCAGAAGTTTAAATGTGAATTGAGAGCAAAATAGCAAGGCTTTTTGCAAGCAATTCGTGTGAGATTCAAGTGTGCAACCCTGAAGCTACTTGAACCAGATAGAAGAACCAGTTCCAAGTGTCTGTATTTTATTCTAGTTCAATTGTAGTAGGTGTTTTCATATTGTACATTTCAGCTTTATCAAGAGGCATTTGTAATAGGTACTCAGTGTATTCAAGTTAGAGTTAACTTGAAGTTGTCACAACAGTTATAGGCTGTTTGCTACAAGGGATTAGAGCTAGTCTTAGGTTTATAAAAGTGTTTTTGTAAATGCAGATTTTGGGTAAGTGATTTAGTGAAGAGTTTGGGAAAATCCTACTGGAAAGTGGGTCGTGATTTTTTCACCTTTTGATCCAGGTATTTTCCACATTAAAATTCTTGTGTTCTTTAATTTCTGTACTTATTATTCCGCAACAACAGTATTAGAAAAACATAGAAGAACCATGTCCTTCTATAACCTGTGCACGCAAAAAATTGGACACCACACAAATCACCCCCCTCTTGTGTGGTATTGAAGTATAAAAGATCAATTGGTATCAGAGAGGGTTATCCTTGAAGAGGCTAACACCTTAGGAGAAGATCAAGATGAGTGCACCACCTGGAAATTGGGAAGGACAACAACTGCTAGGCTACCACTCTTCAATGGCCAGTACTACTCCTGGTGGAAAAACAGAATGAGAGACTGTATTGGTAAAAATAAATATTACACGTGGATTTATATATGTGGCTGATATGGCAAGACATGTGGATCATTAAGAAAGAGACAGTTGGAGAGATGCATTACAAGAGGCACGAGTCGTAATAGGTACGAGTAAATCACCCACGAGATGAAAGAGGTATGGCCGCTCGAGTCTCAATTGCTATATGAAGAGGCACCGACAAGATGAATCAAGACAGTAAGGAGGGAAGATTCATGAATCGTCAATTAATGCGCATGAATGATCATAAACGTTACAGAATATTCATGAATAGTTACGATTTCCAATTATAATGTCTCATTAGTATCATTAATGCTCATAATGATATTGGTCATAAAAGGGAAGAAACGTTGTACTTATAGACTCCTATATAAGGGAAGAAGATTTCACTTGTAAGGACACGTTATGATTATTATTGGAATACAATTATTTTCTTTTGCTTTCAATCATTACTTTGCTATTTTTTATATTAATTTCCTTTCTTATTATCAAGAGAATACAAAATTTATTGATTATCAGTATCCTGAGTACTTCTAAAAATAGGCTTTGACTGAGAATCTAATTCTTTAGTTAAACAAATTGGTTCCGTTACCGAGAATCTAATAATCTTCTCACTTTCCAAATCTTTCTCTTTCACAACCAAGTCATGTCGACTGTCAATGACAACAACCAGCAGGTAGAAAGGACTCCAGCTCTATCACCTCAGGGAACACTATGCACTTCACGAGAAGGGTCACCTGAAAGATCTACTACTCACAATAATGAACAACATGGAGAAGAACAAACTGTTGAGCAGGATGCTGTGAAGTAGTTGATTGCTGAAAACGTGAATAATGCTCTCCATGATTTCGTGAGGGGACTATCAGCTGTGCCACCAACTCCTCCACCAAATAATACTGCAACTGTGAAAATCCTATATTTAAGGAGACCAAGTACGCCTAGTAATTTTGATTTACAAACTCTATTACTAGCCTTGCAAAAACATGTGAAAGAATAAAACGACTGTATTGAGCAAATACATGGCGTACCACCAGTAATTAAGGGAGTGGATATCGACAAATATTCACAATAACCTTGGAAATCAAGCGTAGCTCCATTGCCCATTCCCAAGAAGTTCAAAATTCCTGACATCCCAAAATATGATGGAACGAATGATCCGCTTGACCATGTCATTGCGTTCACCACGGGAGTGAAAAGCAATGATTTAATCAAGCAAGAGATTGGATCAGTGTTGGTCAAAGAGTTTGGAGAAACACTCATGAAAGGGGCATTAATGTGGTATTTTCTTTTACCTGAAAATTCTATTGACTCTTTTGCTGAGCTTGGAGATTTATTTATAAAAGCACAGTCGGGAGCTCAAAAAGTTGAAAAGAGAATGGAGGATATATTTAAAGTAAAGCAAGGAGATACAAAATTGCTTCGAGAATTTGTAGACAGATTCCAGCATGAAAGAATGTTGTTACCAAGAGTACTTGACAATTGGGCAGCCATGGCATTCACAAGTAATTTAAATTAAAGAAGTTCAGAAGCTACGAGAAGGCTTAAACAAAGCTTACGAGAGTTCCCTACCACAACATGGAATGATGTCTATAATAGGTATAGTACCAAGTTGCTGATCGAAGAAGACATCGTTCCTCAATCAAAGGTTGATGAGAAAACAAGTTTGAGACGGTGAGAATATGAGAAAAGGTCAGGTAAAAATAGGTACGAGACTTATATGGGTTCTTCAGGGCGAGAAGTACGTTCCAAATTCGAAAACGTACGGTCTGATGATAGATTCACAAACAGAGATTCAGGATCATCATCTTCCAAGTTCAGAAGAGATCGGAGTATACGTGATAAATATACTAGAGAAAATGCGAGGATTAGCGATTATAGTTTCAATGTCTGCACTTCTGAATTGATAGCTGTGTTAAGAAGTATGGGGGATAAGGTACGATGGCCAACAGAAATGAGATCAAACCCAAACAGAAGAAATCCATATTTATAGTGCGAGTTTCATAACGACCACAGCCATAAAACATCATATTGCAGATTATTACTAGGTGAGGTGGAACATTTGTTGAAACAGGGATATTTGATAGACTTGTTCATTGAGAAAGGCAAACAATCTTACATGAAAAATAGACAAGAGCCTCCAAAACCTCCGTCTCCAAATAGAATAGTGAATGTGATAAGCGAAGGGGAAGAAGTCAATGATGTAACTTACACAGCTGCAAGAAAAACGTCAAAGTTCACGGTAACTCACGGAAAGCGAGTTCGTCAAACTTTGGAAGAAGACAACATAATATTTGATGATGCAGATGCAGATGGCTTGATGATTCCCCACAATGATGCACTGGTAATATCTTTAATTATACATGTTACAAATGTAAAATGAATTTTGATTGATCCAGGTAGCTAAGTGAATATTATTCTATTGCGAGTGGTGAACGAAATGCTTATTGGTGACCGTGTAATTACAAAATCACGTTCCTTATCTGGGTTTGATAACTCAACCGTTATTACAAAGGGTGAGATCGAGCTAAATACATTCGCGGAAGGAGTCATCAAAGAAACGAAATTTCAAGTGATAGACACGGACATAGCCTATAATATGATTCTTGGGAGGCCATGGATTCATGACATGGATGTTGTGCCATCTACGTTACATCAAGTTATTAAATTCCCTTCAAAATGGGGAATTCGACAGATTCTAGGAGATCAACAAACTTCAAGGAATATCAACTCAGTAATGCAGTCAGGCAAGATAGATACAAGAGCAAACATGGAAGACGAGGTAAATCAAATCTAACTGAAATCGTATCAAAACAAACCGATGTGGATTTGAGACTATTTAACCAATGAATTAGATCCTTTGACTAAAGCTATTTTTAGGATAAACTCGGGTTTCTGATAATCAAGAAAATAATGATAAGTAAAAAAGGAATAAGTAAATGGACAATGATATGATACACAGAAAAGTAAAATGTATTGTATTCGTGGTTCAGATGATCTTTACAAGTTATATTCTCTTTCCTTATATAGGGAATTTCTTAATATAACGTCTACCTCTTACAATGATCGCTCATTAATGACTAATTATTACATTAATGGGAAGTTACAAAGAGTAATCGTAACTGTTGCGTGAAGGTTGTGTAACGTGTGAGTCATTAATTGAGGATCTCTGAATCTGCTCGTAGCTCTGTCTTGATTCATTCTGACCGTGTCTCTTCCTTGTCTCAATCAGGTTGAGTTTCCCGTAGCTGATTACCCCGTAGGTTTATTGATTCGTGCCTCTTTGTTTCGTACCTCTTTATAGAATCATATCCAGCTGTCATGTTTTCCTTGGTTCACGTAGTCGGCTGAGTCATCAAGGATCATTATACGCGTGAAACTCTTTTTCAACAAATACAGATAGTCCCCCCACTTACCATTTATTTATCGATTAATATTTGGTAAGTGGATACGCATTTATGGCGGGAATAGTTTGCCGCCGCTTTACTTTGAAACATTGTATCCTTCACTGAACATAGGCATCGCTTGTCACTTCCATTTAATGCTCCAGCCACATGTTCCCTCCGGATTGGTTCTGCAGTTACTCGGCGCCTTTTAAGGCTTTTTGCGGCTGCATCAGTCACGAAGTGACACCTTCAATTATGATTTTTCTCATCATTATTTTTCCCCATGTTTGACGGTTGTCTTCAAGTATAAATACCTCTTTTCTTTTCTTTACTTTCACGAAACACTTTCTAACTTGTCTCTTTTATTTGTAAAGAATTTCTTCTTGTCTTCGTAAACATGTCTTCTTCGAACCAATCTAAAGGAGTGATAGACGTCGAGAATTTGACACCCTCTTTTGCTCCGACTCGGAGTCGGAGGGGCGGTAGACTGAGGAGTTTAGGATCTACTCCTTCGAGAGGCTCTTCTTCTTCCCGGATTGTTTCCCCTCCTTCTGCTAGGTCTTTAGTCTCTCCAAGAGCTAGGGCTTCCAGGTCTTTGTCCAGGGGTAGAGAACATCACGAACCCCTACGCGAACCACGAGTTGATGAAATCATTCCTGCTGAGTTTACCTTCACTAGGGATAGTCAGGTCCTTGTAGATCAGTCGTTATCCCTTGATAGTGTTGATAGGTATCCCACTCTTATTACCGAAGGTTTGATTCCCCTTGTTCCCAGGGAATGTTCTTGGGAGTCTGATTTTCCCATTATTATTCCGAATAGCAATCAAAGAATAACGTCTTACAAGACGGGGCATTCTTTTGTTTACACCTACCCTTTTACTCTAGGGTTTAGACCTCCTATTGATCCAGTCATCATCGAATTTTGTCATTTCTTCAACATTTGCTTAGGACAAGTTGGTCCTCTTGTGTGGCGGGTTGTCGCGTGTCTTAGATGTTTAGCTTCTTTAGCCTCGGTTCCTTTTACCTTCAATCACCTCATTCATCTTTATTCTCCTACCTTACTTCGTCAAGGGGTTTTCACTCTGGCTGCTAGGATAAAAAGAGTGTTGGTAACCCCTGATGACGATAAGGATAGAGGTTTGTACCTTCGGTACGTTGCTGTGCCCACTGCTGGTTTAGTGGGCGAGGAAAATCTTCCCTTCCCTGAGAAGTGGAATCGTGCACGTGGGTACATTTTATCTCACATTTGTTATTTTTATTCTCTTTGCTTTAAGTGTTTTATTAACACCGTAGCAATTTTCTTCTTCTTTCAGCAATCATGAGTACTGTTGAGAATGTCTCCGGTATCCGTGATTGGGTAGAAAAGTTGTTGTCGGTTGTTCCATTGGAGGAAAGATCTTGGAAGTACTTCTTCAGGATGTACAGTTGGAAAGTGAAGACTCACGGTAAGTGAAACTTTTGTTTTTGCTTTTTTTCCTTACTCGAGCTTCTTTTTCGTCATTTGTTTAACCTTTTTTCTTTTGACAGGGTTTTCTGCTCGGGGAGGTGTCTGCTGCTTCCATTTCGAAGATGTCTTTGACTCAGACCCAGGAGATTATTACTGGTTCCTCTTCTTCAAAGAGGAAAGTTGGTGGGTCTAGGACCTTAGAAGAAGAAGAAGAAGAAGAAGAAGAAGAAGAAGAAGAAGAAGAAGAAGAAGAAGAAGAAGAAGATGAGGGAACTTTGGTGCACAGGTCACGTAGAAGAAGGGTGGTCTCAGACGATGAGTCTACACCAGTGGCAGTGTCTTCCGTGCCTGATGTCAGACCTTCTACCTCTAGGGATTCTTATTCTTCTCTTGCACATGATTCTGTGGATCATCTATTCTGCGAAGGTTTTGGCCCTGCTGCTAATAAGGCGCCTTTGTCTGTTTTTTGCTCCCTCCTTTAGAGAATTCTCTTCGTCCGTTTCAGCTATTTCCTCTACTCCTTTGGCCATTTCTGCTCCCGCTGTTGCTTTGCACGTGGATTTCTCAGCTCCTCAAGTTTTTGTGCCTGAGACTTCTTCAGCTCCACAAATTTCATTGCCCGTGGCTCCTTCATCTCAGCCTGCTTCCGTGCCTACTGTTAGAGAAGTAGGGTCTTCCAGGAGGGAGATGAGGCAAGTGCTAATTAAGGTTCCGGCTGATGAGAGCCTTTTTATGAAATCCGTCCAACCCGAAGTGTGGCTGAAGCCTTTGATTGGCCTAACAGAGAGGACTAAGCTAGATAGTCACAGTTCTCTTACATGGGCTAATGAGGTTGTGCATTCCTCCTTGAAGGTAACATTCATTCTTTTGTATCTAATTCTTATACATGTTATTACCGTATCTAATTTATTTTCTTTTTTGTATATCAATCTCATAGGCACAAAACTCATGAAGAGGATTTCTAACACGGAGCAAGAGCTAAAGGAGTGGCATGCTGAATCAGGGAATTGGAAGGGGCAATATGAAAGCCTGAGGCTCGACATGCAAGCCTTAGAAGAAGAAAAGTGTACCTTGGAGCGGCAGATGAGAGTCGTGGTTGCGGAGTTGGCAGTGGAGAAGACTTCTTCTAACCAAGCGGACAAATACAAGAGCATTCTTGAGTCTTCATTTGCTGAGCAATTATCACGTGCCTCGAAAGAAGTTAAGAGCTTGAAAGCCTTGCTGGAGCAGAAGGAGGAATACTCAGGCGAGCTTGTGCAGTCACTCACCCGGACTCAGGAGGATCTTCACATTGCTTTAGAAAAAATCCAATCTCTGGAAGAGTCAATTGTACCTTTGAGGGCTTCCCATGAAGCTGAGAAGGATGGGCTAAGAGCTGAGCTTCAGATATGGGAGAGAGATTATGAAACTCTCGAAGAGGCGGAAGCTGTCGATATTTGTTGGACGTACATAAATTCTCGCCTCGATTCATTGACGGAAATGAGTCGGGGGGATTTCGACCTTAACGCTGAAATTGCTAAAACCAAGGAAGCCATGGAAAAGGCTCAACAAGGTTTGAATCTTTCCCCACCTGAAGGTGAGACTCCTGTTGTCCGAGCCTCTTCGTCCCAAGCTTCTCTTGCTCCCTCTGCCGATGAAGAAGTCAATCCCCCTCCTCAAAAAGATTAAGATATTGGTTCACCTTTTTTTTAATTATTTGATTGGTGGTTACTCCCAGCTCCATCGGGGGTAAATTATGATCTTTTAAAGTCCCCAACTAACAACTTAGGGGCACCCTAATGTATAGAAACTATATGCGGCTATGTATTAGTTAATACTTAGTTCTTATTTAGCCGATTATTTTTAATATATGCAAGTATGACTCTTTTGTTTCGAGTTTTTGTTTCACTCTTAAGTCTTTTGCATGTTTAATTTTTGAGGTTTTTGTTTTACCTCTGAGTTTTTGCATAAAGATGCTAAAATTATTCGTACCTTTTCATAGTAGGCATGGTGTTGCATATAAAATGCGAGCCTTTTTGTTGTAGGCATTATTTATGAAAGAGGGCCCTTTTTGATCGACACTTAATGAAGAAGACGTCTCAACTTCATAATGGTGTAATAATGCAATAGAGTGATAGGAATTTTTCACATGTTTAAGAATGTTTCTGAGGAAAGTTTTTGTTTGAACTTCCACAACATTTTACATGTGTTTGATTATCGTCTAAAACTCATGTTGCAACTGTTTTCTTTTAACAGATTTGATACACTTGTATTTCGTAACTATTTTTCATACGTAACAATTTTTTCGAGTTAATACAAGAGAGTAACAATTTTTTCGAGTTAATACAAGAGAGTAACAATTTTTCGTTCGTAACAATTTTTATTTAGGTTGGGATTTTCACCCGTAACTATTTTTGTTATAACAATTTTAAATAAGTACGAGGGAAATGCTCTTACATCCGTAACTGTTTTATTTAATAACAGTTTTCTGAACAAGTACAAGGATTTTGATCTTTCATCCGTAACTGTTTTATTTTATATAACAGTTTTCTATATGAGTACAAATATTTCGTAACTATTTTTAGTTATAACAATTTTTGAATGAGTACAATGATGATGATCTTTTATCCTTAGCTGTTTTTTTGGTTACAACAGTTTTCTTTTGAGTAAGTACAAAGATTTGCATTTCTTTCTCGTAGCTGACATTTTGCCTTTTAACCTTAACATGTTCGAAGGTTTTTTGGATTAGGCTTTGTGTTTGAGTCTCTGGATCTTTCGATTTTGCTCGTATCACTTGACTTGTTGGGTAGATGGATCTTCAGGCTCGAGATTTGACTTTTTGATAGTCTTCTTTGCTTCGTCTTAACCTTCCATATTGTATAGTCCCCCAAGTGTTTGAGCTTTGAATAATGAAATCTCGAGCACTTGACTATTCCTTCATTGTAGTCCTTTTCTTGCAAAGGAAAATCATATGGGACTCGAAGGTATATAGTTTTTAGATGATGACTCCTTAAACCTTTAAAACGTCCATCAGAAAGTGTAACCCTAGACCGGGAATTCAGTTACTTCCTCGTGTCTTTGCAGGTCTAATATCATCCTCTGGTGATGGGTTAACTTTATGGCTATCATCTAAAAAGGTTAGTAAAATTTTAAACGTTCAAGATAAAATCGAACGTATGATACCTGACCGGGGGTATTCCTTTTCCTTAGAAGTAGTACTTCTTCAAATGGATGGCATTCCAGTTTGTTGGTAGGATTCTGCCGTTCATAGCTTCTATCTCGTAGGCGCCCTTCCTAGCTATGCCTCGGACTCTGTAGGGTCCTTCCCAGTTTGGAATTAGCTTTCCTGCACCCGCTTCTTTTGTTGATTTAAAGACTTTTTAAAGAACGAATTCCCCAATCTTGAAGTATCTGAGGCGAGCTTTACGATTGTTATAACGTTCTATGATTTGTTTTTGAGCTGCCATTCGTATCAATGTGACTTCTCTTCTTTGTTCGAGTAAGTCCAGATTAATGATAAGTTCATCATTGTTTTCATCCTCTGTGGATGATGTATACCTTATGCTTGGTTCACCAATCTCTACGGGTATTAAGGCTTCTAAGCCATAAACAAGTGCGAACGGAGTTTCTCCCGTGGCTGTTTTTGAAGTCGTTCTGTATGCCCATAGTAACGATAGTAACTCATCAGGCCAATTCCCTTTGGCTTTTTCTAGCTGCTTCTTTAGATTTTTGATGATGACTTTATTCGTTGATTCAGCTTGACCATTAGCCACGGGGTGATATGGCGTTGAAGTAATCCGTTTGATTTGCCAGCTTTCGAAGAATTCTGTGATTTGCGAGCCTATGAATTGTGGGCCATTATCACACACGATCTCCTTCGGTATTCTAAAGCGGCATATTATGTTTTGCCATAGGAAACTTTTGACTTCTTTTTCTCGCACCTACTTGAAAGCTTCTGCCTCTACCCATTTTGTTAAATAGTCGGTTAGCACGAGTAAAAACTGTATCTATCCTTTAGCTGCAGGTAGAGGTCTTACTATGTCCATTCCCCACTTCATGAAGGGCCGTGGGGATATTATTGGGTTCAATAATTCCGCTGGTCGGTGCATGTTATTGGCAAACCTTTGGCATCTGTCGCATTTGGATATGAAGTTCTCAGCTTCTTCTTCCATCTTGGGCCAATAGTACCCACCTATGATTAGGGTTTTTACCAAGGATCTCGCCCCTACGTGATTTCCATAGTGTCCTTCGTGAACTTCTTTCATCACGAACTCCGTTTGGTTAGGTCCGAGGCATTTCGCTAGGGGACCTCCGAACATCTTGCGGTATAATGAATTGCGAATGAGGCAGTATCGTGCAACTTTGCGGCAAAGTGCTTGAGCTGCTTTTTTGTCTTCAGGTACGGTTCCATTCTGCAAAAAAATTAAAATTTCGTTTCTCCAATCCCAAGTTAAGTTGTTAAAAGTTACCTCATTTTTGTCAGGGCTGATCGCCGAATGAAATAGATGTACGACAATTGCAATGTCTTCATTTGTTATTTCTGTGACTGCTGCGAGGTTAGCTAATGCATCTGCTTCTGCATTTTTCTCTCTAGGTATTTGTATTACCTTCCACATTTTGAATTGTCTCACGAGTTCTCGTGCCTTTTCTAGATATTGTTGCATTCGAGTCTCTCGAGCGATATAAGTCCCCTGCATTTGATTTACCACCAGCTGAGAGTCACTTTTTATTGTGATTTGCTCCATTGAGAGTTCCCGTGCCAGTTCTAGACCTGCAATAACAACTTCATACTCTTCTTCATTGTTAGTTATAGGATAATATTTGATAGCTTGTCGTGTCTTATCACCCATGGGTGATATTAAGACTATGCCTAAACCGGCACCTTTTACATTGGAAGAACCATCCGTAAATAGGGTCCACAGACCTGGGTTAGCGCCGTTAAAGAGTTGTAACTCTTTTTCCACTTCAGGGACGATGCTATTATTAAAATCAATGACAAAATCAGCTAAAATTTGAGACTTTATTGTAGTCCTAGGATGATATATTATGTCATGCTCACTTAACTCTATGGCCCACTTAGCCAATCTTCCTGATAGTTCTTGTTTATGAAGTATATTTCTTAATGGATATGAAGTCACAACGGTGATTGGATGACATTGAAAACATGGTCGTAATTTTCTAGATGCCATTATTAAAGCTAAGGCTAACTTTTCTAGTTGAGGGTATCTGGTTTCAGCATCTAGTAATGTTTTGCTTACATAATAAATAGGAGATTGTTTACCTTTATCGTCCTCTGCCAATACCGCACTTGCAGCGATTTCTGCGACATCAAGGTAGATGACAACCTCTCCCCTTCCTTTGGCTTTGATAGCTGCGGGGGTTTTGATAGATAAGCTTTTAGATCTTTGAGGGCCTGCTGACATTCTGCAGTCCATTCGAACTGATTTTGCTTTTTGAGAACTGAAAAGAATTTAAAACTTTTTTCAGAAGACTTGGAAATAAATCTTCCCAAGGCTACAATTCTTCCCGTTAGTCTTTGAACTTCTTTTTTGTTTGTTATTATATCAGGTATTTCTTCTATAGCTTTAATCTGAGAAGGATTTACCTCTATTCCTCTTTTTGATACAAGGAAACCCAAAAATTTACATGATTCGATGCCAAAAGCACATTTTTCGGGATTCAGCTCCATATTATACCTGCGTAAAATTTCAAAGGTAATAGAGAGGTGCTGGAAATGTTCTTCTGCCCGTGTTGATTTTAGCAGCATGTCATCTATGTAAACTTCCATCGTCTTCCCCAGATGTTCCTGGAACATCTTTGTCACTAGCCTTTGGTACGTGGCTCCAGCATTTTTAAGCCAAAATGCATGACTTTATAACAATAAGTCCCCTTGTTTGTAATGAATGAGGTTTTTTGCTCATCTGAGGGATCCATTTTGATCTGATTATAACCAGAATACTCATCTAGAAAGCTTAATAATTCATGACCTGCGGTGGCATCAATCATTTGATCTATGTGCGGTAGTGGGAATGAATCTTTGGGGCATGCTTTATTTAAGTCAGTATAATCTACACATACTCTCCATTTACCATTCTTTTTAGGTACTACCGCAGTGTTAGCTAGCCCGTTAGGGTACGTTACCTCACGTATCGAACCAATTTTCAAGCGTTTCTTTACCTCTTCGTCAATCACTTGGTTCTTGAAGGGTCCTTGCTTTCTTTTCTTCTTCTTAACATGTACGAATGATGGATCTTCATTTAGTTTATGAGTCATCACTTATGGTGGTATACCTGTCATATCTGAATGGGACCATGGAAAACAGTCTGCGTTAGCCTTTAAATAATCAATTAACTTACCTCTTCGATTGGGGCTCAGCCTCGTGCCTATGTGCACTTTTTGCTCGGGCCTTTGTTCAAATAGTGAAACAACTTCGAGCTCTTCCGTGGTTGTTTTGATGTGATCATCTTCCTCCGGTTCTTGAACGACGTCCGGTCTGGAATCTACGTTCGTATTATTTGATTCATCCTCCGTATTGACTTGGTTTAGCTTCTCGTGACTATTTCCTTCCGTTCCTTTTTGAACAGTAGCTTCTTCCTCACTTGTTTGGAAAATAGTTGTTTCCATACCTGTTTGGTTGCCAACTTCTGTGTGGGAGATTTATTTACCCTTTGATTCATCTGTTTCCACTTTTTTGTTGTAGTGCACCACATAATTTATATTTCTCGAGGTTTGCTGATCACCTCTAATCCGTTGAATCCTCCATTGGGAAGGAAATTTATTACCTGATGTAAGGTAGATTGCACTGCTTTCATGTCGTGGATCCATGGTCTTCCCATAATCACGTTATAAGCCATGTCAGTATCAATGACTTGGAATTTGGTGTTTTTAATTACTCCTTCGGCATAAGTGCTAAGTTCGATTTCTCCTTTGGTTATCACCGTGGAGTTATCAAACCCTGATATGGCTCGTGCCTTTGGGATTACCTGGCTTCCCAAGAGCATTTCTTCCACGACTCTCAGCAAAATGATATTGACTGAACTACCTGGATCAATCAACACCCTTTTAACATTAGTGTCATGAATGAGTAAGGATATTACCAGAGCATCGTTGTGAGGGAGCATTAGTCCGCCGAAATCTGCATCATCAAAGGTTATTTATCTGCGTCTGGATTTTCTCAAACTCGCTTCCCGTGCGTAATTGTGAATTTCGTGGCTGTTTTGCAAACCACTCCATTTACTTCTTCACCTCCGTGTATCATGTTGACTGTTCTTTTTGGAGATGGGGGCTTCGGGGGTTCCTGCCTATTCTTCATATATGCCTGCTTACCTTTATCACTAAACAATTCTGTTAAGTAGCCCTGTTTCAATAATTGCTCTATTTCACCTTGTAAAAATCTGCAATCTGCAGTCCTATGTCCATGATCATTATGGAATTCACACCAGAAATCTAGATTCCTTTTATTTGGGTTTGACCGCATTTCTTTGGGCCAACGAACCTTATCACCCCTATTTCTTAATATTGAAACTAGTTCAGGGGTACTTACATTAAATGTGTGATCCCCAATTTAGGCATTACCTCTGTGTCATTCATCTCAATCCTTTCTGGATCTAGATGAGGATGAGCTTGCATCCTTGTTCGATGGTCTATATTCTGACCTAGGGTTTTGGAACCTGGGACGATTTTCACATCCCGAGAGTCCCATGTAAGGATCATACCTGTTTTTACTTGATCTCCTGTCTGTTTCAGAACATTTGGATCTGGTATGATCTTCATCTCTCGAACGAGCAATAGTATCTTCCTCTATTCAGAGTTTGGTACTGTACCTGTTATAAACATCATTCCATGTTGTAGCTGGGAATTCTCTCAAGCTTTCCTTGCGTCTTCTCGTGGCTTCTGAACTTTTGTCATTTAGATTGCTCGCAAATGCCATGGCTGCCCAATTATCAGGCACCCTTGGTAGTTGCATTCTTTTGCGTTGGAACCTGTCTACAAATTCACGGAGTAGTTCCGTGTCTCCTTGCTTTATTTTAAATGTGTCCGCCATTCTTTTCTCGACATTTTGCGCACCGGAGTGTGCTTTTATGAAAGGATCTGCAAGCTCAACAAAAGAATTAATAGAATTTTCAGGGAGAAGAGAATACCAAGTTAGGGCTCCCTTGGTAAGTGTTTCTCCGAACTTTTTGACAAGGACTGATTCAATCTCTTATTTTGTTAAGTCGTTGCCTTTTACTCCGGTGGTAAAAGCAGTCACGTGGTTGCGTGGGTCAGTTGTTCCGTCATATTTAGGAACGTCAGGCATTTTGAACTTCTTGGGTATAGGCAAGGGTGTTGCACTTGGTTTCCAAGGTTGTTGAGAATATCTATCAACATCAATGCCTTTGATAACATGTGGTACTCCAGGATTTTGCTCGATCCGATCGTTTTGTTCTTTCACCTGTTTCTGCAAGGTTAGTAATAATTTTTTTAATTCAGAGTTATTAGTTATACCTGGTCTCGTTTCGAGAAATTCATTAGGAGTGTCATCCGTTGCTGAGTTTGTCAACCCAGACTGATGGTTTTCCACGGTGATAGTGTTATTAGGAGGTGGTGTCAGTGATGCAGATGATGCCGCTGGTAATCCCCTAGAAAGTTCTTGCAAAGATTGGATCACATACTCTGCAATCATTTGCCTTACCTGATCTTGTTCTACCGTCTGATCATTATTATTGTCGTTGTTATTGGATCTATCTGGGGATTGTTCCCTTGAACCACGTGGGGTTCCTGCAGGTGATGGAACTGGGGATCCATTCCTTTGCTGGTTGTTGTCGTTGGAGTTCGACATAGTTCAGAGGATATCGCTTGAAAAGCAAACAAAGATTATCAGATTCCCGGTAACGGAACCAATTTGTTTAACCAAAGAATTAGACCCTTTGACTAAAGCTATTTTTAAAATAAGCTCGAGTTTCTGATAATCAAGGAAATAATGAATTGTAAAAAAGGAATAAGTAAATGGACAATGATATTATACGCAAAAAAGTAAAATGTATTGTATTCGTGGTTCAGATGATCTTTACAAGTTATATTCTCTTCCCTTATATAGGGAATTTATTAATATAACGTCTACCTCTTACAATGGTCATTCATTAATGACTAATTATTAAATTAATTGGACGTTACAAATAGTAACTGTAACTTTTGCGTGAAGGTTGTGTAACGTGTGAGTCATTACTTGAGGATCTCTAAATCTTCCCATAGCTCTGTCCGAATTCATTCTGACCTTGTCTCTTCCTTGTCTCAATCAGGTTAAGTTTCCCGTAGCTGATTACCCCGTAGGTTTATTGATCCGTGCCTCTTTGTTCCGTACCTCTTTGTTCCGTACCTCTTTATAGAATCATATCCAGCTGTCATGTTTTCCTTGGTCCATGTAGACGGCTGAGTCATCAAGGATCATCATACGTGTGAATTTTTTTTTTTTACCAATATAGAGACCAGATGTAATTCAAGAACCAAAGGAAAATGAATACATCAAAACAGCAACTAAAGAACTCGAAGCTGTTGTACTATTTGAACAATGGCCAGATCGAAAAGTTCATATTGGAGCAAAGCTAAGCCCAAGAATGAGAGGTAAGTTGATTGAATTTTTGAAAACTAACGTAGATTGTTTTGCATGGTCGCATTCATATATGACAGGTATACCTCCGGAGGTGATGACCCATAAATTAAATGAAGATTCATCATACATACATGTCAAGCAAAAGAAGAGGAAGCAAGGAAATCAAGTGATCCATGATAAGGTACAAAAACTCTTAAAGATCGTTTTAATACGCGAGGCAAAATATCCTAATTGGTTAGCTAATACCATGGTAGTTCCAAAAAAGAACGGTAAATGGCGAGTTTGTGTAGATTACACTGGCTTAAATAAAGCATGTCCAAAGAATTCATTCCATTTACCGCATATAGATCAATTGATTGATTCTACCGCATGTCATGAGCTATTAAGCTTTTTATATGCATATTCTGGTTATAATCAAATAAAAATGGATCCCTTAGATGAATAGAAAACATTATTCATTACGGACAGGGGGACTTATTGTTACAAAGTCATGCCTTTTGGCTTGAAAAATATTGGAGCCACATATCAGAGGCTGGTGACCAAGATGTTCCAAGAACACATGGGAAATACCAAGAAAGTATATATTGATGATATGTTGGTCAATCTACACAAGCGGAAGATCATTTTTAACATCTTTCAAATACCTTCGAGATCCTTCACATCTATAATATGACATTGAACCCAGAAAAGTGCACTTTTGGCATAACTTCAGGTAATTTTTTAGGTTTCCTCGTATCTAATAGAGGTATTGAAGTAAATCCTGCACAGATTAAAGCAATTGAAGAAATACCCGATATACTCACGAGCAAACAAGAGGTACAAAGATTGACATGTAGGATTCCAGCTCTGGGAAGATTCATTTCAAAGTCTTTAGAAAAAAGCTTCAAATTCTTTTCAGTGTTAAAGAAGAAAAGTCAGTTCGAATGGACTGAGGAATGCCAACAAGCCCTCAAAGATTTGAAGGCATACTTATCAAATCCTCCTTTACTGGATAAACAGCGGGATGGAGAAAGATTGTTTGTATATCTTGCAGTTTTAGAAGTGGTCGTAAGTGCAGTTTTAGTAAGAGAAGACAAAGCTAAACAATCTCCAATTTATTATGTTAGTAAATCTTTATTAGATGCTGAGACTAGATATCCTCATCTAGAAAAACTTGCTTTAACATTAGTTATGGCATCTAGGAAATTGAGACCATACTTTCAATGTCATCGCATTTCTTAACTGTATATCCTTTAAGGAATATTTTGCATAAACAAGAATAGTCAGGAATATTAGCCAAGTGGGAAATAGAACTCAGTGAATATGACATTATGTATCAACCTAGAACTGCAATAAAATCTCAAGTCTTAGCAATTTTGTAGCGGATTTTAGCACAAAAATAGTTCCTGAAGTAGAAAAGGAATTACAAATATCCACTGGAGCTAATCCAGGTACGTGGACTTTATTTCCTGATGGCTTCTCAAATGTTAAAGGAGTCGGCTTGGGTATTGTCCTAATTCCACCCTCCGGGGAAAGTATAAGACAAGTAATTAAGTGTCACCCTATTACTAACAATGAAGCAGAGTATGAAGCTGTAATTGCAGGTTTGGAACTGGCACAAGAACTCTCCATAGAGCAAATCGTGATTAAACGTGATTCTTAGCTGGTAGTCAATGAGATGCAGGGGACTTACATTGCTAGAGAGGCACAGATGCAACAGTACTTAGAAAAGGCACGAAAACTAATAAGGCAATTCCAATCATGGGAGATCGTGCAAATACCCTGGGTAGAAAATGCAGAAGCGGATGCACTAGCTAACCTTGAGTTAGTTGCGGAAGTAACAAGTGCAGAAAATGATATTGTAATACATTTATTCATTCAACACTTGACCATGATAAAAATGAGGTAAGCTATAATAATTTAACCTGGGATTGGAGAAACGAGATTGTTAATTTTTTGCAATACGGGATTGTACCTGAAGGCAAGAAAGAGTCTCAATTGCTTTGATGAAAAGCTGCTCGTTATTGTTTAATTCAAGGGAATTTATATCGAAAGATGTTTAGTGGTCCTTTAGCAAGGTTCCTTGGACCCAATCAAACAGAATACGTGATGAAAGAAGTACACAAGGGACATTGAGGAAATCACGCTGGTGGAAGATCTTTAGTTAAAACACTAATCAGGCTAGGATAGGGGATAATACTGGCCTAAAATGGAAGAGAATGTAAAGAATTTTGTAGCCAAGTGTGATAAATGTCAACGATACAACAATAATATGCATCGTCTTGCAGAATTATTACATACAGTTATTTCCTCTGGCCATTTATGAAGTGGGGAATCGATATAGTAGGCCCTTTACCACAAGCTAAAGGAAAGGTACGATTTTTGTTAGTATTAACAAATTATTTTTCCAGGTGGGTAGAGGCAGGAGCTTTCAAACAGGTACAAGAAAAAGAGGTAAAAGATTTCATTTGGCGAAATATTATATGCCGATTTGGAGTGCCAAAAGAAATTGTATGTGATAATGGCCCACATTTTATAGGCTCGAAAATCACAGAGTTTTTTCAAAGTTGTCAATTCAAATGAATAACCACTTCACCTTATCATCCCGTGGAAAATGGACAAGCTGAGTCGACAAATAAGATTATCATCAATAACTTGAAGAAGATATTGGATAAATCAAAAGGCAATTGGCCTGAGGTATTACCAGGAGTATTATGTGCTTATAGAACAACAACAAAAATAGCTACGGGAGAAACACCATTTTCACTTATTTACGGTTCAGAAGCTTTAATCCTAGTAGAAATAGGAGAACCAAGTACGAGATTCACACTAGCAATGGAAGAGTCAAACGATGAGGAATTGAGAACAAATTTGGATTCACTCATAAAAAGAAGAGAAGCAACTTTAATAAGGATGGCAGCACAAAAGCAAATCATAGAACACTACTACAATAGGAAGGCTCACCTCAGATACTTCAAAATTGGGGACTTCGTTCTAAAAAGGGTTTTACAATCAACAAAGACAACTAGAGTAGGAAAGATGAACCCAAATTGGGAAAGACCTTATAAAGTTCGAGGTATCGCTGGAAAAGGTGCCTATGAGTTAGAAACCATGGACGACAAAGTTTTATCTTCGAGTTGGAATGTTGTTCATTTGAAGAAATATTATTTTTGAGCAAAATAAGTATCCTCGGTGAGGTATCACTTTATTATGATTTTTTTTTGTACATTTAAGATTATACTAACAATTTTAGATGATAGGGAAAAAGCTAGCCCATACCAAATGATGATATTAGACCTTAAAGACACGCGGATGCAAAATTATTCCCAGTCTAGGGCTACAACCTTTCTGATGGAAATAAAAAGGTTAAGCAGTCATCTTCTAAAAAATATATACCTCCAAGTCTCGTATATTTTTCCTTTTCAGGAAATGGACCACATGGAAGGAATAATAAAGTGCTCGAGATTTCATACTTCAAAGATCTAACACTTGGGGGACTATATATATGGAAGGCAAAGAAGAATGGAAAAGTCAGAATTCGAGTCAAGCCTAAGTCAATCTACCCAACAAGTCGAAAGTTAATAGAAAATCAAGAGCCAAAAACACAAGCCTGATTCAAAATCCTATGATGAAGTATACACTCGCAGATGTAAATTACAAAATCTTATGAGTATCTAGGTTAAAGGCAATATTTAGTCATGGGTTGCAAGATATACCCTTGAATTTTGTAAAAATCTGTTATAAATAAAACAATTATGAAAGAGTTGTAGATGTTACTTGAACACATGTAAAGTATTATACAGTTTGAAAGTTCAAAAATACAAAACTTTCGCAAATTATTCAAAGAAATATGTATGTTCCTACTTCTTCTTTCGTATGTTCACACCAATATGAAGTTGAGACATCTTCTTCATTAGGTGTCGTTTATAAAAGGTCCCTATTTTATAATCATGCTTATTCAAAAAGTCACAGAGTATTGAAGCATTTTTAAATGCAAAATAAGAGAGTAGATTAGTAACTAAAAATAAGATATTATAAGAGTTGAACAAAAACTCAGAAAGTAATATTATATAAACTTGGTTAAAACTAAGTATAAACTTAGTTCCAACCTAACTGTTTGATACAAAACCCCAAAAACATGCCAGGGGTAAAACTTTCCAATCATTACTAAACTCCAAAACGGACCAGGGGTAAAATTCCCAATCATTCCACCAATAAAAAAAGCATAACAACGCAACAAATGTTTCAACCAAACTTTCACTATGGGGCAGGTTCTGAACAGTACTATCAGGAGGATTCAAGATGGCATCATTAGCAGCAGCAGAAGGTTCGACTTGAGCAAAAGAGGTTTGAACATCAGCTTCACCAGGAGTAAGTTCATCACCCTCGGGAATGCCAACCTCAGGTGAAGAAAAGTTTTGACTATGCTGAGTTTTCTCAATAGTTTCCTTAGTTTTTGAAATTTCAGCAGCTAAGTCAAAGCCTTCATGGCTTGACTCCATTAAAGTTTTGAGGCGCGTGTTCAAAAAAGCCTAACTAACATCAATAGTAGCTTTATCATCAAGGGCTTCATAATCCCTCTCCCACTGCTTCATATGGCAAGTGACCTCTCTAAGAACTGAACTTTGGTAGAAGACGCACATAGATCTTCTTGAGTTTGGGTGAGCGTTTGAACAAGTTCCCCAGCGTAAACCTCCTTTTGGTTAAGCAGTTCTTTCAAATCTCTAATTCCTCGGTGGCTTTGGAAAGCTTCTTGGCAAATAAAGACCTGAGAAGGTCTTTATCCTTGACCACTGTACTGGAAGAGGATTTCTCAATCGCCAACTCTGCTGCCATTACCTTCACTTGTTTCTCCAAGGTACGCTTCTCTTCACCTAAAACTTCTTTCTCAAGCCGAAGGTCTTCAAACTATTCCTTCTAGTTGTCCGCTTCAATGTGATAGTCATTCATTAACTGCTCAGTATGGACGATCCTCTTCATAAACTCCGTGCCAATTAAGTTGATCTGCACGAGAAAAGGAAAATGTGATTATCAAATAAAGAAGAAAAGAAAAATCACGAGAAAAGTAAATAGCTAAGTCTTATACCTTTAAAGATGAATGGACAATATCATTCATCCACGTTAAAGAACTGTGGCTTTCCAATTTGGACTTCTCAACTGGGCCAATCAACGGTTTTAGCCATACATCAGCTTGGCCAGATTTCTTCAGAAGATTACCATCCTCGAGGACTTGGATGGAACTTTTTTCATTATCCTACTGTTACTGGAAGAACCAACTTCAACATGAGAAGTGGTAATAGTAAGGGAAGTTGAGAGAGTCAAAACAGCCACGGGCGGAGCAGTGGCAGCAGCAACAGGTGCAGGAAACTGAGGATCAACTGGAACAGATACTGGGAAAGAGGCAAAAGGCGCTTCCACAGAAACAAAGCCGAAGTCTTCACTATCAAACCCATGGGAAAAAGCTGTTCAGTAGAATCACGAGGTGCGACAGTCATCTCTTCATCAGAGCTCACTAAAGTAGAACTTTCGGGATCATGCATGGGAACAGAACTTGGAGGAAGAGTAGATTCGTCATCCCGAATGACACGTCTCCTAGCTCGAGGCATACGAGCTAACGATCTCTCATCTCGTTCCTCTTCACCCTTAAAACCGTGTTCTCTATCAGCTTTTCTCTTTGATGAGGAACTCAAAATCATTTCTTGAGCCATATACATAGAAAGTCTTGAAGCAACAATAGATGCGGTGCTAACACCCCGAATGGGAAACCTTAGAAAAGGAAGGAGTTAGTAAATTTTCAAGTAAATATGGAAGCAAGGTAGAAAATTGAAGGAAATGATACCACGAGTCTTCACTTTCCAACCAAACATATTAGAAAGTTACTTCCAAGACCTTTCTTCCATAGGAGCAACAGTCAACAATTTTTCTACCCAACCATGGAAATCTGGAATCTCCTCAACAACTTCCATGGTTTCTAAAAAAGAAAAAAAAACAGTCATGAGATTGTAAGTTCTGTTTCTTTAATAGAAAAAGAGGAAAAAAGTCTCAAAAGAAACTTATGTGCAAAGTTCCATTTTTCTGGAAAAGGCATGTTTCTTCACCCACTAAACCTTTCGTGGGAGAAGCAACGAAACAGGCATACCAGCCACGATCCTTGTCATCTTCAGGGCTACCCAAAACCCTTTTACTCCTGGCCACGAGAGTAAATACTCCAAAACGAAACAACTTGGGGGAATATAGATGAACCAAGTGATAAAAGGTAAGGGGTAAAGAGGCCAAATTAGACAAGTATCTCAGACATGCCACAACTCTTCATACGATAGGACCAATCTGTCTTAAGCAAACGTTAAAGAAAGGACAAAATTCTATAATGACTGGATCAATAGGTGGTCTGAAGCTTAATGTAAAGGGATATCTGTAGACAAATGAATATCCAGCTTTGTATGAAGTGATCCTTTGATTTTCATTAGGGACTAAAATTGGGAAATCAAATTTCCAATGACATTCTCTTCGCACAAGAGAAATCAAGCCCTCAGTAATCTAGGAAGGGTAAACATCAGCATGATCATGGGAAGTCATAGAAGTAACTAGGTTTCTAATCGATTCTCGATTAGTAGAGAAGGAAAGTTCAGCGGGGATAATTTCATCAATAGTGGGTTCTCTAAGAAGTTCATTAGAATCCCTACTTCTAGCAGAATATCTATGAGAAGAAAAATCCATAGTTCTAGAAGACGAAGGGGTAGCAACACTAGGTTGAGAAGAAGAACCACGAATAGATACAGATCCTAGGGTACGTAATCTGCCACCTCTTCTACTCCTGACTGGAGCATATGAAGGGGGAAGTTCATCTACTATAACTACTCTACGAGGATCGGGGTTTGGTGAAGACATGGTTGTATAAGAAAGAAATATGTGCTGATGAACATGAACTATTATGGAATGAAGAATATAGTATATTGAAGGTTTTTGTGAAAGAAAAGGCTTAGGAGGTATTTATAAGAAGAAGCAACCATCATGTAAGGGGGTCATGATGGAAACGTCATAATGAAATAGTCACTACGTGACTGACGTAGCTGCAAAAAAGCCCTAAACATCACTGAAGAGTTGCAGATCCAATCACTGAATTCCATGTATCACATGCATTAAATGGAAGTTACATACGACGCGTTGGTTCTGAAGAAGTCACAATCATACATGAGAAACGACGACAAAAAATTTCCGCCATAAATGTGATCCACTTCCCAAATATTCAACTGCTGAATAATTGGTAAGTGAGGGGACTATCTATATTGGTAAAAACAAATATTACACGTGGATTTATATGTCAAGACCCAAACCGATGGTCCACGACGGGCACCCGGTACCTTACTCAACCGAGCACCAACTTAACGTATCTTTCTTATTATATCAGCATATACACGTTACTTACGAGCCTAATAGGCCAACATACTCATTTATAAGCTCAAAACATAGGCCGACAAGGCCGTACAATCTTTCACGTACACGACATATGTCTACAAGCCTCTAAGAGTACATAAATGTCATAAAGGTTGGGACAGAGTCTCGCCATACCAAACATTACACGTCTAAATCATACTAACCAAACAAGCAACTCCGAAGCAAATGGAGTGCACCAACATCTTCTGCTGAGCTGATAGACTACTTGGAGGGCTCTCGACCTGTCTATCGAGACCTGCGGGCATGAAATGCAGCATCCCCAGGCAAAAGGGACGTCAGTACGAATAATGTACCGAGTATGTAAAGCACATAAATAAATACATAAGAGACATGGATGACATATAGAGTACATGACTCAACCTGTATGTCTGGATAATTCTTTAAATAATAAATCACTTTTAGCATCATGCATATGCGTATGAATGTCATGTCGTGTATAGGTATATGTTTCATAACATCATCAGCCTCTGAGGGCATCCCATCATTTCATATCGGCCACTGTGGGAAAAATCATCATCGTATACCAGCTGATCAGGTGGTGGTGCGTATATAAGGCCATAACCTTTCCCATATCCCATATACATATATATACATACATATATATGTGTATATAACGCCATCTAGTCATGGCCACTGTGGGCAATCATCAACGTATACCAGCTCACCAGGTGGTGGTGCGTATATAACGCCATAACCTTTCCCATATCCCATATACATATATATATACATATATATATATATATATATATATATACGTGTATATAACGTCGTCTGAGTCATGGGTCAATGTACATGTATAAATGCATGAAATGCATATGTAATACATTAATAAAATCTCTCGGTATGTCATAAGGTCATTATGCCTCTGATTAATATCATGAAATGAACTTTACCAACATACGTATTTTCGAGACCCATGAATAGAAGATAATAATAATTCACATGAGGAATCAAGAATATAGACACCACTATTATTTCTACGAATAGAGTAATCTATAGAAACTGTGTATTTGTTCGTTTCTTCAATATAATTTAGACCATGCCAAAAGAAAGAAGGGATAGCCTTAACATACATGTCCCTGTTATTATTTGATTGAAGTGAAGTTTCTGCTTCCGTGAAATATGTTGGAACGAGAAAATGAAGCTTCTGCTTCTGAAATTGGAACGAAACTTTGCTTGAATTTTGTTGGAGTTGGACGAAATTGGCTTCAATTGAAGCCTTTGTCTTTGAATTGGAATGTTTCTACCTCAACACTTCTTTGACCGAATTTCCTTGGAACCAAGGCTTTTAATTCTTTAACCTTTCCAATTAAGACCAAAAGCTCCCCACGTTATTTTGGTTTCAAGTCTTAAGAGGAAAATGTTTCTGCTTTTCTCACGTTTGGTAACCAAAAACATAATGAAACATTTTTGGCTAAGGATAAGAATTTGAATGAGCTTATATAAGTCTTTTTAAGACTTTAAGTTATTATTAAGTATCCACCTAGCATTGTGACTACTTATTCACTTTCTAGTATTTGTGGCTTCTTGCCACATATAGGGGGTTTAGTTTATTAATTATTATTTTTATCCACTTATTAGTTAACGGGGTAATGTCATGTTACGCGGTAATTAATCAATTACCCGTATAATTTAAAAATTGTCTCAACTTAATTAAATACTACTCTCTTTTAACATACCTTGTACAACTTACTAGCATGGCCGCGTAGTACTTTGTATGGCACTAGTCCATAAATACCGGGTATTATCGCTCGACCCGTATTTTATCCCAAATCGGCAACCTTCAACGAAACTCATTTTCTTTAATTTGTGTACCCTTTATCCGTCATGATACTTACTTATCGCTTGATATAATTAGCATAAATATGTTAATCTCAAGATATCTCATCCCCGAGTCTACGTCAATTAATGGAAGATGAAACGTTTACGTACGAAATGCGGGATATAACATAACACCTCGTTTTTGACCTTTCATCAATTTATTTGTGGTGCATTTTCACGTATAAAATGATGGGGTGTAACATTATATATGTTGCTGATATGGAAAGACACGTGGATCATTAAGAAAGCGACAGTTGAAGAGATGCATTAAAAGAGACACGAGTCGAATAGGTACAACTAAAACACTCACGAGATAAAAGGGGTATGGTCGCTCGAGTCTGAATTGCTATATGAAGAGGCACCGACAAGATGAATCAAGACAGTAAAGAGGGAAGATTCATGAATCGTGAATTAATGTGCATGAATGATCATAAACGTTACAGAATCTTCATGAACAGTTACGATTTCCAATTATAATATCTCATTAATATCGTTAATGCTCATAATTATATAGACTCTTATATAAGAGAAGGAGATTTCACTTGTAAGGACACATTCTGATTATTATTGCAATACAATTACTTTATTTTGCTTTCAATCGATTACTTGGCTATTTTTTATATTAATTTCCTTTCTTATTATCAAGAGAATACGGTTTTTGTTGATTATCAGTATCCCGAGTACTTCTAAAAATAGGCTTTGACTGAGAATATAATTCTTTGGTTAAACAGAGACCACATCATAGGAGAATATTATGAGCTATGGGACATTGTCACTGATGGTCCCCTAGCTACCATGAAGAAGAATGTTGAAGGAGTAGAAGTGCCAAAAACAAGAGTTGATTACACTACTGAGGACTTGAGAAAATGGGAGAAGAATGCCAAAGCCAAGAAATGGCTTATGTGTGGACATGGTCCATACGAGTACAACATAATTCAAAGTTGTACTACTGCTAAGTAAATACCTCAAGTGAAGAGGTCTAGAGGAACTCTATTGTATTCTCAATATGAGAATTTCACCATGAAGGAAGGGGAAATCATCCCTGAGATGTATACAAGGTTCACCACACTAACAAATGAACTAAGTCTCTTGGAAGGATTATTCTTGAAGAAGACAAAGTTGAGAAGATTCCGATAAAGGTTTTGCCAGTGTCACGACCCGAAATCCCACCTTCTGGCCATGACTGCGTCTAATGTTGAACCCGCTAGACAAGCCAACGTTCAAAGTAAATAAAAACTCATTACCAACAAATACGAACAAGATAACTAAGGCTTCGATGGCCCACCATAAGAAACTTAACAAAATAACCAAAATATAACATAGCAGTTCGAGATACAACCCGTATACAAAATCCCAGAACTGGTGACACATATTCACGGACTATCTAGGAGATTACTACAAATAAAAGGTCTGAAATGAATACATAAAATTGTCTTTGAAATACAAAGTAAGACAGAGCTGAAAGTGTAAAGTAGAAGGTGACGTCAAGGCCCACGGACATCAGCGGGTCTACCTCGATGTCTCCCGTATGAACTAATGAGATGCTCCGACCGTCAGTGGCCACCGGGTCCGGCTGCGTAGTCTGCACAACATAAAGAAGTGCAGGTGTAGCATCAGTACAACCGACCCCATGTACTGAGTAAGTGTCGAGCCTAACCTCGGCGAAGTAGTGACGAGGCTAGGACCAACACAACATATGTACCTGTGCAATTTTATATATAAGAAAGTAATACAGATACGGGGAGAACATGCTGGGGAGGTAGGGATAACAATATGCGGGCACTGCAGAACAGAGTAATAAATGAAACATAAAGACAAGGCAGAAATTTAACTTCTCAACAGATAATGAACAGAGAAAGGCACGGCATGTCCCCTCGTGCATATATAATAACACTCGGCACGAAATGTCCCCTCGTGAATAAACTCACAATCACTCGGCACGGAATGTCCCCTCGTGCATATATAATAACAATCGGCATAGAATGTCCCCTCATGCATAACCTCACAATCACTCGGCACAGAACGTCCCCTCGTGCATATATAATAACTTTCGGCACGGAATGTCCCCTCGTGCATAACCTCACAATCAGTCGGCACAGAATGTCCCCTCGTGCATATATAATAACACAAAGCAACAACAGAAAGTGAAATTCAATACTAAGAAGTCCCAAGTGCATAGAAATACATCAATACAATTCGATTGCCCCGGCAAGGAGAAACCATCAATTACAACATCAACAAATGCCCGACAAGGGTCTCAGCTAAAACCAACCTCGCGTCAGAATTACAAATTCAATAGTGTAAACCACAACTGAAATAAATCACTCAATAACTCTCCACGTCGTGAAACAACATCAAGGTATCACTTTTAATTCACCAATTACTCACAGGGCTGAGAAAATTAAGAACATAGTAAGTTTAATCACAAATGACTCACGGACATGCTTGACCGCAACACATAGGCACTCGTCACCACGCCTATACGTTGGACATGAGTTTCACATAACAAGTAAGACTCTATACCTAATCCCTCAAGCTGAGGTTAAGCCAAACACTTACCTCGGCTCCAAGAAAATGCAGGTCAAGCCTCGATCACAGCCTTTCCTCTCGAATTCAACTCCGAATCGGGAATATCTAGACATAATGAATTTATAATCATTAACAAGTACTCCATAAACCACTTCCCAAGCCAAATTATATATTTTCTACTATTCCTCCGACAATACTAAAAGTCGACCCCAGGCCCACGTGTTCGAATTTTTCAAAAAATCATGAAGGAATCAATTACCCGGAGTCTAAGGATCGAAGTTATGTAATTTATGCAAGAATTCATGGCCTAACATGGAAAAATCCCAAAATCCCCAAGAACCCTAAAATTTACTACCTAATTCTATGATTTTTAGATTATTTATTAGTGAATTTAACTAGGAATTAGTGTTTGAAACTAATAAAACTCTGAAATTTACTTACCTCAATTTTAATGGAGGAAGGTTCTTAGAGAAGCTCTAAAAAAATCTTGAGGAGGAAGGTGAAAATGGTGGAATGAGGCTAATTCCCGTATTTAATAACACTGCCCAGTGATTCCTTCACTGTAATCGCGACAAGAGGCCTGCGATCGCGAATTCCAACTGACCAGACCTCTGCGATCGCGAAAAATAACTGGCAAGACCTCTGCGATCGCAGCAGGGGTCCTGCGATCGCGAAGAACAAACTCACCCGGCCCAGACGCGACTCAATGCGATCGCAAGAAACGGGCTGCGATCGCGAAGGTGTGGAATCCAGACCTCTGCGATCGCGAAGAGGAGGCTGCGATCGCAGTGAACAATCACAAGCCCAGCAAAATCCTTCTCCACGATCGCGACCCACCTTCTGCGATCGCAGAGAAGGAAACCAGATAGCAAATTTTTTGGTTTTTCCAACTTAGCTCCCGGGGGTCCGAAACACACCCAAGCCCCTCGGGACCCCGTCCAAAAGCACCGGCAAGTCTGTATTCATGATACGGACTCGCTTGAACTTTCGGAAAATGAAAAACAACAACGGAACTCGAAATCAAACCCCAAAACCAAATTAATCAAACTTAAGAACTTTGAAATTCTAGAATTCACTTCAACGCGCCAAACCGGCCTAAACCACTCGGAATGACTTCAAATTTGGCAGATAAGTTATAAATGACACAACATAACTATTCCCGATCTCAGAATTTCATTCGGACCTCGGGAACTTAAAATCACCTTTCAAGCCAAATTTCAAATTCTTTAGAAACCCCACAAGTTCATTAACTCCATTTTTCCTCATTTGGATCCAAAACCAATCAAATCAAGCCCGTTTTACACCAAATTCCATAGATAGGACAAATAACATATAATAAACCTGTTTCGGGCTCCGGAACCGTAATCTGGGCCCGGTAACACGGCTTACACATATTTACTCATTTTCACGGTCCGGGTCCGTTTACCAAGAATGTTGACAAAAGTCAACTTTATTCAATTATTAAATTCAAAAATCCCCTCTTTAACAACTTTTAACTTGGAAGCTTCCCGGCTTCCTGCCTGGGCTGCGCACGCATATCGAGGTGAGATTAACGGAGGCTTTCGAGGCCTCGGAACACAGATTTAGCTGGAATTACCTAGGATGACCTTTTGGGTCATCACAATCTCCACCACTAAAACAAACGTTCGTCCTCGAACGGACATAGTAAAGTACCTGAATCTGAGAAAAGCTGGGGATAACGACTCCTCATATCGAACTCGGACTCCCAGGTAGCTGCCTCGGTAGGTTGACCCCTCCACTGAACACGGACCAAAGGATAACTCTTCGACCTCAACTGGCGAACTTGCCTATCTAATATGGCTATTGGCTCCTCCTCGTAAGTCAGATCCTTGTCTAAATGGACACCGCTGAAGTCAAGAACATGATATGGATCTGCAACATACTTCCGGAGCATGGATACATGAAACACGGGATGCACTGCGGATAAATGCGGTGGCAAGGAAAGTCTGTAGGCCACCTCTCCTACTTTATCTAAAATCTCAAATGGACCAATGTACCTAGGGCTCAACTTGCCCTTCTTTATGAATCTCATCACGCCCTTCATAGGCGACACTCTAAGGAACACCTGGTCTCTTACCATGAAAGCCAAATCTTGAACTCTGCGATCTGCATAACTCTTCTGCCTGGACTGAGCTGTACGCAGCCTATCTTGAATAACCTTCACCTTATCCAAGGCATCCGGGACTAACTCAGAACCCAATAATCTAGCCTCTCCGGGCTCAAAAAATCCGACTGGAGACCGACATCGCCTACCATACAACGCCTCATACGGAGCCATCTGAATGCTTGACTGGTAACTGTTGTTGTAGGCAAACTATGCTAACGACAAGAACTGGTACCATGAACCATCAAAATCAATAACACATGCCCGCAACATATCCTCCAAAGTCTGAATAGTGCGCTCGGACTGTTCGTCCGTCTGAGGATGAAATGTTGTGCTCAACTCTATATGAGTGCCCAACTCTCTCTTAAATACTCTCCAGAAATGGGAGGTAAAATGAGTACCTCGGTCTGATATGATAGATAAGGGCACCCCGTGCAATCTAACAATCTCTCTAATATAGATCTGAGCCAACTTCTCTGCTGAAAATGAAACCGCCACCACAATGAAATGTGCTGACTTGGTCAGCCTATCTACCACAACCCATACTGCATCAACCATCCTCGG
>MDKH01129088.1:0-12932 GCA_005239495.1 Nicotiana undulata
CTACGGCCTTACCCCATGTTGTCATTGTATTCCGCACTTTCATTGTTGTTGATGTCGTTGGCTTGCCTAACGCCATCATTAGGCGCCATCACGACCTGGACCGGTTTTGGGTCGTGGCACTCGCCTTTATCTTTCCTATTTTTTCATTATGTACATTCTCAAACTTGTTTGTATTAAGGGAACAATATAGATTTGTATTTCCTTTTAGATGCTCATGATTGATGACTCCGGGTTTTGGGGCAGTGTTTAGATGTCTTACCTATCTCTACTAGCTTGAAATGCTAAAAATGGTAATTTTATGAATCGTCGGTTAATATTGAATTAAATGAAAAGTTCCTTATGTTATGTGTAGTGGATTGGCTAGCCTAGTATCACGATAGGCGCCATCAAGACCTGGGTAGTTTTGGAGTCGTGACAAGTTGGTATCAGAGACTAGGTTACAGAGGACTCACCGATCATGAGTAGGTTTAGTACAGTTTTGCGGATCGGTATAGAGACGTCTGTACTTATATTCGAGAGGCTGCAGAACCCCTAGGAAAAATCTCACATCCTTGAATTCTTGTCATGCGAATCCATTTATTTAGCCAAAAGCGTGACTCTTTGAATCCATTTCATATAATCGAATGCGCACCGCTCGGTATCAGTTGTGCATCGATGGCTTGTGATTTCCATGGTGATGTGCAAGATGTGATATTAGCATTTTGATAATGGGCAGCCTTGGGGATATGAGGCCGGGTTTATTCTGTGGCTTGAGTGCTGAGATTTCAATTGTGTGAGTCGTGCCTTTGGGACTTATATGTCCGTTTGTGTCTTTGTAGGTGGGGTTTTGTGTCTGGATGACTATGTGGAGAGTGTGATTCGATGGTGAGGGGTGTGTGTGATTATGACAAAAGGATTGGCTGGAAATGTGGCAAAAACTATTCGGTGTTTGATTTCTGTCTCGAGTTGGCATATGGCTTTGTGTTGTGAGTGTATTGGAATACCTCTCATGTTGTTTAGTTGTGGAGTGCAGCGGATCTTTCTGTTGTGTTATGAGTTCCCGGTGATGTGCTTGGGCTGACCAATGCCCCAATAGCGTTCATGTATTTGATTAACACCGCGATCGCACTGAAGGTTTTCCTGGGCAGCCTTTAAATGCCCAATTACGGGCTTTCTCCCTCATTTTCCAATTACCAAACTCCATTGAAGCACCTTAGAGCTGGGCGGAAAGGCTGTCAAAAGCCACTATCATCTAAGTTGTGAACCGTCAAGAGTACTTTCCGAAATTCGGGCGCATCTTTTGATCCGGTCCTTTGTCCGATGAGTGCTTATATCGAGGTGAGTCTCATTTCCAAACTTGTAAGGGGGAAATGTCCCCGTAGGTTCCTTATTTGATGTGTGTACATGTTGAGGGGTCCGCATACGTACCAAGTGACAAGAGTCCGTACATGGCGCCTATATTGCTATGTCGGGTAGCCGTAGGACCCACGAGTATGCCATTTCGTGCCTTATTTGAACCATTGTGTGCAATATAAATTATGTTTATTGTTGAAATGACATGGGAGAGGTAAGAATATGATGATGTAAATCCTAATTGGCTATCAGTGATATGATATTGACACAGTCCTGTTGAGTTCACGGTCGAGTCGGTACCCGTAGGTACCAATATGTAAATACTATTATTATCGAGTCAGCACACGAGTCGCAGGTATGATGCGCGATCGTGGGGAGCTTATTATTATCGAGTCAGCACACGAGTCGCAAGTATGATTCGCGATCGTGGGGAGCTTATTACTATTATCGAGTCAGCATACGAGTCGCAGGTACGATTCGCGATCGTGGGGAGCTTATGACCTCAGTCCTTATGACCTACCCTATGACTCCGGTCGATTGTCTTGTCTGTGTCGGTACATGTACACTTGAGTCTGGTTCCCATATGTCAGTATTGGTCAGGTATTGTTGAATAAAGAGGAATTGGTACTTGGTGCTCTTACTTGTATTACATTATGTGTTCATATACTTGCTAATTAATGTTTCGCATGCCTATTGCCTTAGCCTTATCTTGTTCTATATTATGTTACTGGACCTTAGTGAGTATCTAGTCGACCTCTCGTCACTACTTCTTCGATTTTAGACGGGATACTCACTAGGTACATATTTATATATATGTACTCATGTTGCACTTTCTTTCCTTTCTGTACTTGATTGTACAGGTCCGGAGGCTGGTCCATCTGATTTTCAGGACGGTGCTAGATATCGATAGCGTGGTCATACTTCACGGTGAGGTGCTTTCCTGGCGACTCCCTAGTAGCTCCTTGGAGTTTCTTTTGTTATACTCTTTGTCTAACTCATTCAGACTGAGACCATGTATATGTTGTAGTCATTGTATATTCAGTAGTTGCCCGTGACACTCGTGACACTAGTTCCTGGCACACACGCGGTATATAGTTTTGGGATTTTGGGATGTATATCTATGTGTATGTGTTATTTCGGCCTTGTATCTACTATGATTTTACCTTCAGTCAAGGATAGTATCATGTTGGTTGTTATAAACTAGTAATCATTGACTGGTTTGATCGAATGGGAAGGTTATAACTTAGTGAAAGTTATATCGGCTTGCCTAACCCCACTGTTGGGCGCCATCGCGACCTGAATTAGGATTTGGGTCGTGACAACGTGGTATCAGAGCTCTAGGTTCACGTAGTCTCACGAGTCACGGGCAAACCCATTAGAGTCTTGTGGATCGGTACGGAGACGTCTGTACTTATCTTCAGGAGGATATAGGGTGTTAAGAAACTCCTTATTTTCATTTCCTATCGTGCAGTCGGTGATGTACTCAAACTTGTTCTTCTATTCTCTCACAGATGGTGAGGATGCGTGCTTCGCATGTTCCTGATCTAGGGGAGGCTGCTATCCCCGCCGCTCGAGGCCGTGGCAGGGGCAGGGGTAGGGCTCATGTTCGTAATAAGGGGCGAGGGAGTCCTAGTGCTGTACCGGTTGCACCGATTAGGGATCCTTATGTTGAGGAGCAGGATGAGTTGCGTCCAGTAGCTCCACCACCAGCTGATTTTATGACGGCGTCGGGCTTCCAGGAGGTCATAGGTCGTATGATGAGGTTCATGGATACTATGTCGTAGGCAGGTGTACTTACATCAGATCATGCTGCTTCACAGGCAGGAGGGGGAGTTCAGACCCCTACCGCTCAGGCTACAGGACCAGCAGCAGCAGTACATCGTACTCCAGATATTCCACCAGTGATCGCGGTTCAGCCTGGGGTGGCAGCACCGGAGCCTAGGCCAGTTGTAAAGATAGACCAACAGAAGCTAGTGGGTAGATGGACCCAGCTTCGCCCTCTGACCTTCGGGGGTGAGCGGGGAGAGGATGCATAGGATTTCATCGAGAGGTGCAGGGACAGACTGCACAACATGAGGATATTAGAGTCACATGGGTTAGATTTCACGACCTTCCAGCTTGAGGGCAGAGCTCGCCGCTGGTGGAAGTCTTATGTACTCAGTAGACCAGCAGGGTCTCCACCGGTTACTTGGGAGTAGTTTACTCAGTTATTCTTGGACTGATACATTCCACCGTCTGAGAGGGAGGAGTTGCGGGGTCAGTTTGAGAGGTTAGAGCAGGGGCAGATGTCTGTGTCAGATTACGAGACCAGGTTCTCAGAGTTGTCTCGCCATGCTCTCATGATATTGCCCACAGATGCGAGAGGGTTCGACGGTTTGTAGCAGGCTTACATCCAGGTATCAAGACTTCCATGGCCAGAGAGGTGGAGATGGGTACCTCATATCAGCTTGTGGTCGATATAGCTCGACGTATCGAGGGTTACCATGCGAGGGCCAGGTCAGCAGGGTCAGCAGGACAAGAGGGCCAGGTTTGTAGGCGACTTTAGAGGGGCTCCAGCTAGGGCCAGGGGTCAGTACGGAGGTGTCCAGTTCAGCAGGCCTTCCTATTTAGCACCTCCAGTACCTCCTAGGGTTGTTCCAGTCAGGCCCCAGTTTAGCGCCATGCCAGAGCACTCTTACCGTCCTCCAGCCATTCACAGTCCATCCAGTGGTTACTCCAGCCGTCAGAGATCCTCCGGTTCCTATTTCAGTGCTGTGACAGATGATTCTCATCGCACTCTAGCCATTCCGGACTCTTACTCTTCAGGCCAGCAGGATATGTCACATTTGAGATGTTACAAGTGTGGGGACTTAAGCCACATGAAGAGGGATTGCCCCCGCTTTAGGGGCAAGGCCGTTCAGTAGAGTCACCAGCCTATGGGTCCCGCACTAGAAGTTCGACCACCTAGGGGTGGAGGTCGGATTGGCAGGGGCCATCCTAGAGGGGGAGGCTAGTCAGGAGGGGGTCATTCAGCTCTCGCTCTTCCTGGGGGAGCTCAGTTATCAAGTGCTACAGCCAGGTTCCATGCTATTCCGGCCAGGGCAGACGCAGTGGCCTCAGACACTATGATTACAAGTATGATTTCAGTCTGTGGTAGAGAGGCTTCAGTGTTATTTGATCCAGGGTCTACATATTCATATGTTTCAGCATTATTTGCCCATTTTCTGGATGATATCTGCGAGTCTTTGGGTTCTCCCTTGTATGTATCCACTCCTGTGGGCGACTCTATAGTGGTAGACCGGGTCTACCAGTCTTGTGTGATTACCTTATGTGGGCTTGAGACGAGAGCTGACCTATTATTGCTTGATATGGTTGATTTCGAGGTTATTTTGGGCATGGATTGGTTATCTCCTTATCATGTTGTATTGGACTGTCATGCCAAGACAGTTACATTAGCCATGCCTGAATTGCCGAGGTTAGAATGGAGGGGTTCTTCAGTTAGTGCCTTCAGCCGGGTTATTTCCTTCATAAAAGCTCGGCATATGGTCGAGAAAGGGTTTTTGTCCTACCTTGCTTATGTGCGGGACACCACCGCCGAGTCTCCTACCATTGATTCAGTACCGATTGTTCGGGAGTTTCCAGATGTGTTTCCTTCAGACCTTCCAGGCATGCCTCTAGATCGAGATATTGACTTCTGTATTGATTTGGCTCCAGATACTCAGCCTATTTCCATTCCTCCTTATCATATGGCTCCTAAGGAGCTAAAGGAACTGAAGGAGCAACTTGAGGAGTTGTTGGCCAAGGGATTTATTAGGCCAAGTGTGTCGTCGTGGGGTGCTCCAGTCCTATTTGTGAAAAAGAGGGATGGGTCTATGCGGATGTGTATTGACTACAGCCAGTTGAATAAAGTGACCATCAAGAATAAGTACCCTCTGTCGCGCATTGATGATTTGTTTGATCAGCTACAGGGTGATCGAGTGTTTTCCAAGATAGATTTGAGATCAGGTTATCGCCAGCTAAAGATTCGGGCTTCTGATGTTCCGAAGACTGCTTTTCGCACCAGATATGGCTATTATGAGTTTCTAGTGATGTCATTTGGCTTAACTAATGCCCCAATAGCATTTATGAACTTGATGAATAAGGTATTTAGGACGTATATCGACTCCTTCGTTATTGTTTCCATTGATGATATATTGATCTACTCACGGAGCCTGGGAGAGCACGAGCAGCATTTGAGAGTTGTGCTTCAGACCTTGCGAGAACAGAAGCTATATGCTAAGTTCTCCAGGTGTGAGTTTTGGTTAGAGTCTCTAGAGTTCTTGGGGCATGTGGTGTCCGGTGAGGGTATCAAGGTTGATCCGCAGAAGATTGAGGCAGTTCAGAGTTGGCCACGTCCTACCTCAGCTTCATAGATAAGGAGCTTTCTGGGTTTAGTAGGCTATTATCGTCGGTTTGTGGAGGGGTTTTCTTCTATTGTAGCCCCATTGAACAGATTGACCCAGAAGAATGCCCAGTTTCGATGGTCAGATGATTGTGAGGCGAGCTTTCTAAGGCTCAAGTCAGCATTGACTTCAGCACCAGTGTTATCATTGCCTTCTGAGTCTGGTGTATATACAGTGTATTGCGACACTTCACGCGTCGGGTTGGGATGTGTGTTGATGCAGGATGGAAGGGTTATTGCTTATGCTTCAAGGCAGCTGAAGGTTCATGAAAAGAATTACCATGTGCACGATTTGGAGTTGGCGGCGATTGTTCATGCTATGAAGATATAGCGGCATTACTTATATGGTGTATCTTGTGAGGTCTATACGGACCACCGCAGCTTGCAGTACTTGCTTAAGCAGAGGGACCTTAATTTGAGGCGGCAGAGGTGGCTTGAGTTGTTGAAGGACTATGATTTCATTATTTTGTATCATCCGGGCAAGGCAAATGTAGTGGCGGATGCATTGAGCAGGCGGGCAGCTAGCATGGGTAGTTTGGCCTACATTTCAGCTGAGGAGAGGCCTTTAGCCTTGTACATTCAGTCCTTGGCCAATCGATTAGTGAGACTGGACCTTTTCGAGCCTCGTCGAGTTTTGGCTCATGTGGTTGCGCAGTCTTCATTATTGGGAGAGGTCAAGGCTCGATAGTTTGATGATCCACGTCTAGCAGAGCTTCGGGATATGGTGGTCCAGGGCATGGCTAAGGATGTTACCTTAGGCGAGGATGGTGTTCTACGACTCCAGGGTCGATTGTGTGTTCCTGATATTGAGGGCCTTAGGGAAAGGATTCTAGCAGAGGCGCACAGTTCTCGGTACTCTATTCACCCAGGAGCGACGAAGATGTATCGTGATTTGAGGCAGCACTACTGGTGGAGGCGGATGAAGAAGGACATTGTTCAGTATGTGGCCAGGTGTCTTAATTGTCAGCAGGTTAAGTACAAGCATCAGCAGCCAGGAGGCTTGTTTCAGCAGATGCCCATTCCTCAGTGGAAGTGGGTGCGTATCACTATGGACTTCGTGGTTGGGTTGCCTTGGACTTTGCGGAAGGTTGACACGGTTTGGGTCATTGTGGACAGACTGACCAAATCGGCGCATTTCATTCCTGTGGCTACTACTTATTCTTCGGAGAGGCTGGCTCAGATTTACCTTCGTGATATAGTCTGGTTGCATGGTGTACCGGTGTCTATCATTTCGAACCGAGGTCCTCAATTCACCTCACACTTCTGGAGAGCTTTGCACAGCGATATGGATACTCAGATAGACCTCAGTTCAGTATTTCACCCTCAGACTGATGGCCAGTCAGAGCGTACAGTTCAGATATTGGAGGATATGCTCAGGGCTTGTGTGATTGATTTTGGAGGTCAGTGGGACCAGTTTTTGCCTTTGGCAGAGTTTGCGTACAATAATAGATATCAGTCCAGCATCGAGATGGCTCCATTTGAGGCTTTATATGGTCGGCGATGTCGTTCTCCGATCGGGTGGTTTGATCCTGGCGAGGCCAAGTTATACGGTACAGATCTGGTCAGAGATGCCTTGGAAAAGGTGAAGATTATTCAGGAGAGGCTCCGTACAGCACAGTCTAGGCAGAAGAGCTACGCAGATCAGCGGGTGCGTGATGTATCATTCATGGAGGTAGATAAGGTTATGTTGAAGGTTTCGCGGATGAAGGGCATTATGAGATTCGGGAAGAAGGACAAGCTGAGCCCCAGGTTTATAGGTCCTTTCGAGGTGTTGAAGCGAGTTGGAGAGGTTTCTTATGAGCTTGATTTGCCTCCAACCTTATCAGGAGTTCAACCAGTATTTCACGTATCCATGCTTCGGAGGTATCACGCCGACTTCTCACACGTGGTTGATTACAGCATTATCCAGTAAGATGAGAAGTTGGGCTACGAGGAGGAGACAATGGTTATTGTTGATAGGAAGGACCGTTAGTTGAGGTCAAAAATAGTTTCTACAGTTAAGGTCCAGTGGAGGGGCCAACCAGTTAAGGAGGCGACTTGGGAGTCCGAGCAGGACATGCAGAGCAGATATCCACAACTTTTCAGCACTCCAGGTACGATTCTAGTCTCGTTCGAGGACGAACGTTTGTTTAAGAGGGGGAGAATGTAACGACCCAGCCAGTCGTTTTGAGTGTTAGGTTCCCGTTCCCTTAAATGAAACCTTCCATAGTGGCTACTCGTGCATTATGACTTGCGGGAGCGGGTGGTTCAGGATTTGGAAATGATTTGAGTGGTTTAGGAACACTTGGTTCCTTAAGGTTGGTCTATTTGGCCAGGTTTGACTTAGGTCAACATTTTGAGCAAATGACCTCGGAATCGAGTTCTGACAGCTCTAGTAGCTCCGTATGATGATTTAGGACTTGGGCATATATTCGGCTCGGGTTTCTGATGACCCGAGAGCATTTCGGCGCCCGAAATGGAAATCAGGATTTCCTTAAGTTTGGAATTTGGCTTGAAACGGAACATTGTTCTATCAAGGTCCGAACGGAATTTCGGGACCGGGAATAGTTCCGTATAGTCATTTATGACTTGTATGCAAAATTTGGGGTCATTCTGAGTAGTATAGACCCGTTCGATGCAATGTAATGAATTCTAGAATTTCAAAGTTCTTAAGTTTGATTAATTTGGTTTTGGGGGTGAATTTTGAGTTCCATGTTCCAGAAGTTCGAGCGAGTCCGTATCATGAATACATACTTGCCGGTGATTTTGGACGGGGTCCCAGGGGGCTTGGGGGTGTTTTAGACCCCCGGGAGATAAGTAAGAAAAACCAAAAAAAATTCTGTCTGGTTTCCTTCTCTGCGATTGCAGAAGCAGGGATGCGATCGCGGAGAAGTAATTATGCTGGGCCATCCAATGTTCTCTGCGATCGCATACATCTCTCCGCGATCGCATAAGGTCCCCTTCCCAACTCTATGCGAACGCAGACTCACCCCTGCGATCGCACAAGTCACCTACCTACCCCCTACTGCCTGTTCCTCTCTGCGGTCACAGACCTCACTCGTACAATTACATAAGCCCACCTCCCCACCCTCTGCGATCGCAGGCCTCATCTATGCGATCACATAGTTCTTCCTGGGGGCCAGGGTCACTTGTTCTCCGCGATCGCAGGCCTGATGCAGCAATTGCACTAAAAGGTTTTCCTGGGAAGCCTTTAAATGCCCAATTACGGGCTTTCTCCCTCATTTTCCAATTACTAAACTCCATTGAAGCATCTTAGAGCTGGGGGAAAGGCTGTCCAAAGACACTATCATCTAAGTTGTGAACCGTCAAGAGTAATTTCGGAGTTACGGGCGCATCTTTTGATCCGGTCCTTTGTTCGAGGAGTGCTTTTATCGAGGTGAGTCTCCTTTCCAAACTTGTAAGCTGGAAATGTCCCCGTAGGTTCCTTATTTGTTGTGTGTACATGTTGAGGGGGCCGCGTACGTACCAAGTGACGGGAGTCCGTATGCGGCGACTATATTGCTATGTCGGGTAGCCGTAGGACCCACGATTATGCCATTTCGTGCCTTATTTGAACCATTGTGTGCAATATAAATTGTGTTTATTGTTGAAATGACATGGGAGAGGTAAGAATATGATGATGTAAATCCTAATTGGCTATCAGTGATATGATATTGACACAGTCCTGTTGAGTTCACGGTCGAGTCGGTACCCGTAGGTACCTATATGTAAATATTATTATTATCGAGTCAGCACACGAGTCGCATGTATGATGCGCGACCGTGGAGAGCTTATTATTATCGAGTCAGCACACGAGTCGCAGGTATGATGCGCGATCGTTGGGAGCTTATTATTATCGAGTCAGCACACGAGTCGCAGGTATGATTCGCGATCGTGGGGAGCTTATGACCTCAGTCCTTATGACCTACCCTATGACTCCGACCGGTTGTCTTGTCTGTGTCGGTACATGTACACTTGAGTCTGGTTGCCATATGTCAGTATTGGTCAGGTATTGTTGAATAAAGAGGAATTGGTACTTGGTGCTCTTACTTGTATTACATTATGTGTTCATATACTTGCTGATTAATGTTTCGCATGCCTATTGCTTTAGCCTTATCTCGTTCTATATCATGTTACTGGACCTTAGTGAGTATCTAGTCAACCTCTCGTCACTACTTCTTCGAGTTTAGACGCGATACTCACTAGGTACATATTTATATATATGTACGCATGCTGCACTTTCTTTCCTTTCTGTACTTGACTGTACAAGTCCGGAGGCTGGTCCATCTGATTTTCAGGCCGGTGCTAGATATCGATAGCGTGGTCATACTTCACGGTGAGCTGCTTTCCTGGCGACTCCCTAGAAGCACCTTGGAGTTTCTTTTGTTATACTCTTTGTCTAGATCATTCAGACTGAGACCCTGTATATGTTGTAGTCATTGTATATTCAGTAGTTGCCCGTGACACTAGTTCCTGGCACACACGCGGTATGTATTTTTGGGATTTTGGGATGTATATCTATGTGTATGTGTTATTTCGGCCTTGTATTTACTATGATTTTAACTTTACTTAAGGCTAGTATCATGTTCGTTGTTATAAACTGGTAATCATTGACTGGTTTGATCGAATGGGAAGGCGATCACTTAGTGAAAGTTATATCAGCTTGCCTAACCCGGCTGTTGGGCGCCATCGCGACCTGAATTAGGATTTGGGTCATGACAACGTGGTATCAGTTCGCTCGACTCGACGCTGAACTTACACTCCAGGTATTCTGTCTTAGACCTGCTTAATTTGAAACCCTTAGACTCGAGAGTCTGTCTCCAGACCCCCAACCTCTCGTTAACACCGACCCTCGTCTCGTCTATCAAGACTATGTAATCAGAAAATAACATACACCATGGCACATCCCCTTGAATATGGCGTGTTAGTGCATCCATCACCAAGGCAAATAAGACAGATCCTTGATGAAGCCCCATAACCACCGGGAAATGGTATGAGTCTCTACCCACCGTCCCAACTCTAGTTTTAGCTCCATCATACATGTCCTTGATCGCTCTGATGTAGGCTTCCGGCATGCTTTTCGCCTCCAGGTACCTCCATAGCACCTCCCTTGGGACCTTGTCATTCGCCTTCTCCAAGTCAATAAACACCATGTGCAGGTCCTTCTTCTTATCCCTGAACTGTTCCACCAATCTCCTAACAAGGTGGATAGCTTCTGTAGTGGAGCGGCCCAGCATGAAACCAAACTGGTTCTCGGATATAGACGTCGTCTCCCTCACCCTCGCCTCAACCACCCGCTCCCAGACTTTCATGGTGTGACTAAGTAGTTTGATACCCCTATAGTTGTTACAACACTGGATATCCCCTTTGTTCTTATACAAGGGCACCACTGTACTCCACCTCCACTCCTCCGGCATCCTCTTAGTCCTGAAGATCACATTGAACAACCTAGACAGCCCCTCCACTCCTGTCCTACCCATGCATTTCTAGAACTCCACCGGAATTTCGTCTGGCCCCGTCGCTCGACCCCTACTCATCCTACGCAAAGCCCCCACGACCTTCTCCACCCTAATGCGCCTGCAGTACCCAAGGTCTCGATGACTCTCCGAATGCCCCAGCTCCCCTAGCTCTATGTCCCGATCCCCCTCCTCGTTAAGCAGGTCTCGAAAGTACGACTGCAACCTCTGCTTAACTTGAGACTCCTCTATCAGAACTCTACCATCCTCGTCCTTGATGCACCTAACTTGGTCTAGATCCCGAGCCTTCCTCTCCCTCACTTTAGCCAACCGAAATAACTTCTTGTCCCCACCTTCTCCCCCAATTCCTCGTACATACGACCAAACGCCGCATTTTTGGCTTCCGTGACCGCCATCTTCGCTTCCTTCCTCGCCACCTTGTAACTCTCCTTGTTCACTCTCCTTTCCTCCTCGTTTTTGCTCCCTGCCAACTTAGCAAATGCCACCTTCTTCGCCTCCACTTTTCCCTGGACTACATCGTTCCAACACCAATCACCTTCATGTCTTCCTGAATAGCCCATTGCTACCCCAAGCACATCCTGCGCTGCCTCCCTAACCAAGTTCTCCGTATCTGACCACATTGCGTCCGCATCCCCAGAACTTCTCCAAGCTCCACTATCAACTAACCTCCTCTCCAACTCCTGGGCTTTCTCCTTAGTCAAATCTCTCCATCTAATCCAGGGTCGGCCCTGAGCACCCCTCCTCTTCCTCTTCACCCAGAGACCAACATCCATCACTAGGAGTCTATGTTGAGTCGAAAGGGAATCTCCCGGAATAACCTTGCAATCCTTGCACAACCCTTTATCGCTCCTTCTAAGGAAGAGGTAATCAATTTGAGTCCTCACCGCCGAACTTCTGAAAGTAACCAAATGCTCCTCCCTCTTTGGGAATGACGAGTTCGCAATCAGAAGCTCGAAAGCCCTGGCGAAATCAAGCAGCGAAGTGCCTCCTCCGTTCCTAACTCCAAGGCCAAAGCCACCATGCACCTCACCATAGCCACCAGCAGCAGCCCCGATATGACCATTAAAGTCCCCTCCAATAACTAACTTCTCAGAATGGGGAATACTACTCACCATCTCGTCCAATCCCTCCCAAAAGCGCCTCTTAACCTCCTCATCTAGGTCTGCTTGCGGCGCGTAAGCATTGATAACATTGAGGACGCATCTACCAATTACCAACTTAATAGACATTAACCTATCATTCACTCACCTAACCTCAACCACGGACTCCCTAAAATCCCTATCCACCAAGATTCCCACTCCATTCTTACCCCTCGCGACCCCAGAATACCACAGCTTATACCCGTCAATATTCCTCACCTTCGACCCTACCCACCTATTCTCCTGCACACAAGCTATGTTGACCCTCCTCTTCTGAAGAATCTTCGCCAACTCAATGGACTTACCTATCAGTGTGCCTATGTTCCACGACCAATCCTCAATCTACGCGCGCCCGTTATCCCCTTCCCACCCTTGCCTCCCGTCCCACCCACAGAACAGCTCCCCGCCCCCTGCTCACCCCCGTTCCAGCAAAGACGTGTATATTTATTAGACTGGTCTATAACTTGTAGGGATTTCTTAGTTTTTTGGTTGCAAAGCCTATTATTGATAGTCTTAAGAAAGTCTTGTTATAACTCTGTATTTGTAAAACAATTCTGGAAATAATAAAATAAATAAACAGAAATG
>ML265588.1:494-27687 GCA_005239495.1 Nicotiana undulata
GCGAGGCTTGCTTTCTTCTCAACTCTTTATTAGCTAGAAGAAGAGCAATTTCTTATATACCCATCAAAAGTCTTTTCCTCTTCCTATGTGGGACAATTAAGGAGGGAAACTCAAATATTACTCAAATATTTTATTTTCCCCTCCATTTCCCATTCACCCATTTTAAGCATTAATATATCATTAATTACTTAAAATCCCAACAACGAGTGATTGGGAGGCATGAGTGACTGTGAGGTGCTGAGTGGCTAATTTGGCTCGAGGGGCAGTTTATAATAATATTTTGCTGAGCTTTTGATTGTGATTCACTTCATTTTCATACTGAGATTTTTGGGAGTTTACTGAGAAACATTTGAAAATATACTTGTTTAAGGATTTTTTACGGAAACTGGTTTTCACACATATGTACTAGATGTATGCTTTATGTTGGCTCGGTGTTGTACTATTTGTGAATTGGTGTTTTGTGCTGTGTGTTTCTTATCTTCAGACTTGATTAATTTTTATTACTATTGAGTTGGCGTACTCATCATTACTCCTGCACCTCTGTGTGCAGATCCAGGTACTGGTTCTGAGCAGTAGCCATCTGAGTTCGTTCATCGGCAGCATTCGGGATTTCGAAGTAGCTGTCCAGCGTCCACAACTTCTCCATTTCCCTTGCTTCCTTCCTTCAATAGTATTTAGTATTTTTTTTTCTGGGACATTGTTTTATGACATTAGCAGTGTTAGTATGATTCTTAGATGCTCGTGATCCGTTGACTCCAATTTTGGGGATTAGTTTAGATGGTTAGATGATATTATGCTTTGTTAAAGACTTAGAGAACTTTTATACTTGCTATGGAATATTATTGATGATTTTGAGGGGATTTTATTAAAAGAAATGTATAGTTATGTGATAGTGGCTTGCCTAGTTCCACGATAGGCGTCATCACGACCAGTTAGGATTTGGGGATGTGACAATACATTGGTGGTTGGATGTAAAAAAATTACCTGGTTGTTTATTTTGGAGTATTAGTTAAAGGTTACTGGCTGTAAATTGCATTGCACTATAATTGATCACATAAATTTGTCAAAGTGCTTCCGGCTTATATATCCAACGCGCAAAATTAACTTCAAATTTTATCAACAATTTTGTTCCCGTCATCTGATTAATATAAGCAACACACCTTCATTCATTTTTCTAAAGCTTAATTTCGTGAAAATCATAAACTTACCCACGAATGATGAAATTCTAGCAACAGAAAAGGAATGGTTATTGATAACTTTGAACACCATTGGATGTATATGAACATAAATATGCATGGCTATTGATTATATATTTTTGTGTATATATTACGTGCAGATCTTTAGAAGAGACAATTATTGGTTATCCGTTCTAAATTTTTTTACTGTATGTAAATATAAACTTACGTGATTACTGATTAAATTGCGTATATGTGAAAATAAATATGTTTTGCTACTGATTATATATATATATATATATATATGTTGCTTTGTTTTTATGTGCAATACTATAGAAGAGACAATTATTTGGTCAAAAGACAACACAAATTAATATGAGAAAACCGTTGCCTTTTAATTTGTTTGTAAAGATATAAGTTTTACATTTAATTTCTTTTTGGTCATACTCCAATGTTTGAATTCCATAGGGCAACCTTTCGAACTGCTGCTGAATCCATGGACAGGCAAGAGACAACCTGGCGAACTGAAACATCTTAGTAGCCAGAGGAAAAGAAAGTTAAAATTTAACATCAGAAAAAGTTTTAACTATTACAATTTTATTTACCCATATATATGAAATTGTATCTTGATGACATAAATATTCTTGGAAGAACATGCAACCGAGCAAATTTATCCATCATGGAATTGTATTTTGAAGATAAAGTATCTTTTGAGCAGTAAGCAACCGAAATTTCCTAATCAAGTTTCAATCTTCTCATAATAATAAATAGATCACTGCAAATCGATCTGCATCTTTATCTGCGTATAACCACAATGCAATACATTAATAACTAAGACTTAATATTATGTGTTACGCAAAGAGAGAAAATCAGATTAAAGCTGGAGACAAAAATTGAAAGAAAGACATGACTTTGATTACACTCTCTTGAACTACAGAAGATAGATAATTAAAGTTTTTATCTTTCATCATAAAATAGTGTATTTTATGGTAGCATGAAATTAAAATATTTTACAATAAAAATAAAGTGAAACACTAAACTTGCGTTAAGTTAACGGTGAATTTAGGGCATCCGAAGATAGTTGTAATGCCATGAAGAGAATTACAATATATTAAATACTTCAAAAGCTGCTCTCGCAATCAAATAAATACGTACAATTTCATAATGGACATTGATCTTTAGGTTAGAGTCCCTTACGAACTTGGCAAATGGCAAGTGAGGCGGTAGTGATTACCAATTCAAAGTTTACAATTTTTTAATTGATTTGAAATCATAATTATTAGATAGAGTGTTAAAGATCACTATTTTATCCTATGTAGGGTATAAATCGGTTAATATTTCATGGGTATAAAGCTATTTACTATCCCTTTTTCAAATATAACTCATACATTACGTAAGTCTCCCAATCTAACACAATTACATATTTGTTTATAATTAAAAACAAAAATTTCTTTTAAAAAAAAATTATTCACGTGCCTTTCTAGTCCAAGTAGGATCACTTTGTCGGGTATGTATAGTTTAAATCGGAAAAAAATTCATCAATAGGTAATTTACAATTAGATCCTGAAATTATATAAATATTTAAGGACAAAAAAGTCGATAGATATTGATAACTTAGAATGGATTTTTGCTATTCCAGAAAAAATGGTAACCCTTTCTTTATTTTATATTTTCACGTTAATGGTTAGGGTATATAAAGTTAAAGACTCTTTGGAATAGATATTTGAAGAATGGAATCGGAAATTCCTCCTGCATGCACCTTTTCTTTAATGATATTTATATTTTGACCCTGTTAAGAAAAAATATAACTCTGCATTAGAATTTAAAGTATATTGATCAAAATTTTAAAGCACGCTGGTCAAAATTTGAAGCACCTGGAATCTGAAGATCACCAGAATTTTTAGCCACAATGCAAAAAAAACTCTGGTGACAATTCAAACTTATGTGGCCAATTGCATAAAAAAAATTGGCCAACAAATTATATGTAGATAGGAAAATAATAGAATTTAGGAGAATTTTGTCTGTATATTATTGATGTAAAAGCTCTGGTATTTATACAAGTATTATAGCAGATGAGAACAAAAGAAAAATTTACACTTGCCTACTACCTATTGGCTATTAAATACAAACAAATTACAACTATGTACAATGTACAAATTTGTGTATATTGTTAGGCATATCTAGAGCTATATTACAGCTGTCTTTTGTTTCCAATCAACTGGACTTGGGGACAAAATAAGAATTTGGGCTTTCAACGTTTGGGCTTTTCAGCTTTTGGACCATTTTCTTCTTTGTGGACCCTTTCCCCAAATCCATTTGCCTCTTTCCTCTTCATAGCCGACTGGTCTTCTCTCTTATGATAAGTGAAAGAAGAATTAGGTAATTGAGGCTTGATAGATGTGATTCCAACACCACCACCCCCTCAAGATGGAAGGGAGTGTATCGACGCCCAACTTGCCGAGAATTGAATTGTGGGATGGCCCAAATAGGGGTTTGGTGAAGATATCGGCTAATTGAGAGGATGATGGCACAAATGACAGAGAAATCAAACTAGAGAGAAATTGTTGTCTTACAAAATGGCAATCAAGTTCAACGTGCTTCGTTCTCTCGTGGAATACGGGGTTCCGAGCGATGTGAATTGCAGCTTGAGAATCGGAGTGAATAAGGACCGGAAGAGAAGGTGGTGTAACTAGATTTGTGAGAAGCCGAGTCAACCAAGTTACTTTGGCAACTACCCTCCTCATAGATCGATACTCTGCCTCTGCGAATGAGAGCGAGACTGAAGCTTGCTTCTTTGATTTCCATGAAATCCGCTGATAGTGATAAAATAACCCCTGATAGACGTGAATCAACACAAGATCCCCAATACGCATCGGAAAATGCAATTAATTGGAAGGAGGGAACAGATGACATGAAAATACCTTGTCCGGGGTTGGTTCTGAGATATCGAACCACTCGTAGGGCAGCATTAAAATGAGGCAACCGAGGCTACTGCATGAATTGACTGAGGTTGCTGCATGAATTGACTGAGGTGTTGTACCGGATAAGAATGGTTCGGTCTTGTGTGAGTGAGATAGTTTAATTTGCCCAGGAGTCAGCGATAGATAGTTGGATCAGAAAAAAGGTCACCAGATTCACTACTAAGCTTGCATGAAGTATCCAATGGAGATGTGACAGAGGGCAAACTACTACAATCAAATTCATCAAGAACTTCCAAAGTGAAATTTTGTTTGCTGATGAATAAACCCTGTGGCTCACGAAGGGTTTCCAAACCTATAAAATAGTGTAAGTCACCTAGGTCCTTGATCTGAAATTCTTTGTGAAGAAATTGTTTCAATTGATGAAGTTCTTCTTTGTTATTTCATATAAGTAGTATGTCATCTACGTAAACTGCTATGATTGAAATTGAATCTGCCAATTTCTTATAAAAAAGTGAATAGTCGTTAAGGGATGAATAGAACCCTTTGAAGTTTAATGCGGTTGTTAGCCTGGCATACCATTGGCGTGAGGCTTGCCTCAAACCTTAAAGTGATTTGTGAAGTAAACACACATGGTTGGGTCTAGGTGGAATTTTTCCTGCTGGAAACATCATCTATACCTCTTCCTGTAATTCCCCATGTAAGAAAACATTGTTTACATCTAGCCGTGAGATTCCCCATCCTTTCTTCATTGCAACAGCTAAAAGGCAACGTATGGTAGTCATTTTTACCATTGGGGAAAATGTCTCGTTAAAGTCAATTCCTTCTCTTTGAATGTCACCTCGAATAACCAACCTAGCCTTCAACCTTTCTACACTTCCTTCTGCATGATGTTTTACTTTGTAAACCCATTTGCAAGGGACAGACCTTTTTCCAGGTGGTAATTCCACAACTTCCCAAGTTTGGTTAGCTTCTAGTGCTTTAAACTCAGTGTCCAATGCTTGTTGCCAACCTGAATGCATATTATCTTGGGAAAAACCAGTAGGTTCAACTATATTTGAAATAGAGTTGATAAGGTGTTGATTGATAGTGGAAAGTCCAGCAAAGGAAAAAATGGTAGGGTTAACAGGGTAATTAAAACATGAATTAGTTAAAGTAGTTAAGTAAACACTATTGCAAACATAATCATTTAGATAGGCTGGTCTAGTATGAGGTTTATCTGATCTTCTCAAGACTAATGGAGATGTACCTTGTTGTGAATTATCTGAATGTGATGTAGGATAAACTTGAGATTCTGATCTTTGGTTTGAAGTAGGACTAGAAGGAGAAATGGGACTAGAAGAATGAATTGGAGTAGGAGGATCTGAAATAGGAGGATTGGAGTTTAAAGGACAATTGATGTCTTCAGAATTACTGCCAACCAAATCAGTAACTGAGATAGATCCAGGGAACATAGGAAGAGAACTAAATTGTAGAGAAAAAGGGTAAACAAATTCATGTATTGCACATCTCTAGAAACAAAGATCTTCTTGGTATTAAAATCTAGGAGTTTGTATCCCTTCTTACCATAAGGATACCATCTAAACACACAAGCATTAGCCCTTGCCCCTAACTTGTCCCTATTATGAGAAAGAGTTGAGGCATAACACAAACAACCAAATGATCTAAGGAAATCGTAATTAGGAGCTTTACCAAACAAAATCTCATAAGGTGTCTTGTTCCTAATAACTCTAGAAGGAAATCTGTTGATAAAAAAAGTGGCAGTGAGTAAACATTCTCCCCAATATGAAATAGGAAGTTTAGATTGGTGCAATAGAGACCTAGATGTTTCTAAAAGGTGACTATGTTTCCTCTCAACAACTCCATTTTGTTGAGGGGTAGCAGTGCATGAAGTTTGATGTATGATCCCTCGAGAAACTAAGTTCTCAGAGGTTGTTGAACTTGCACCTAATTCCAGTGCATTGTCTGATCTGATAATTGTAAGTTTGGTGGAGAATTGTCTTTCTACCATGGCCAGGAAGTCCTTTAATACTGAAAAAGCATTACTTTTTGTGTGTAAAAGAAAAGTCCAAGTTCCCCTACTATAATCATCAACGATGGTAAGAAAGTACCAATATCCATTATATGTAGTTGTCTTATATGGACCCATGTATCAGTATGAATAAGTTCAAATATATGTTTGCTGGTGATATTGCTTGAATGGAAAGGAATTCTTGTTTGTCTAGCTAAAGGACATATACTGCATTGATAATTAACATTGGATACAGAAGACAAAATAGATGGAACATTAATGTTTTTCATTGCAGAAAATGGCATATGGCCTAATCTAAGATGCCACAACCTTAAACTGGAGTTAACTTTTACAGGAAAAGAAACTGTAGAGAGGGAAATAGCATGACCAGACTGTCTTGCTTTAGGTAATGAAACTACATTATTTTCATATGACTTCCTAGACCTATGGCTTGAAGAATCTAGCAGATAGACTCCCCATTTTGCTTCACCAAGACCCTGAGGGATCCTCATTGAAAGGTCATGTATCATGCATGCATTAGCAGAAAAGATTAGAAGACAATTGTATTGTTCGCAAATTTTGTGAACTGAAAGTAGATTGTATATAAAATAAGGCACGTATAAGAAAATTTTTAGAGTCATATTACTAGGAATAGATACATCTCCAATGTGAGTAACTCTTATTCTATACGAATTAGGAAGATTTCCCATTAAAGGTTTTGGAAGAAGTCTGATAGTCGAAAAAATTGTCGGGTCTGAAGACATATGTTCAAAAGCTCCTAAATTCAATGTCCAGGAGGTGATTTTAAAATGAGAAGATTTAGAATTTGACCCATTAAAGGCAATACCTGCACAGTAGGCAACATTTGCGACAACATCTAAGCTCTAAGATATTGTCTGACCACCCTTCACCTGTTGAAGAAGTTGAACTAGCTGAGAAACTTGATCTTGTGTGAGTTGTTGATTTCCATTGTTTCCATAAACAATGCTTTGCACTCCTGCTTCACTCATAGAATATGTTGCATTGCTCTTAACAGGTGCTTGGAACTTTTTGACTTTGTGAACTTGAAGTCTGCCGGAAATCCAATGATCCTGTAGCATTTGTCTACTGAATGCCCAGGCGTTTTACCGTAAGAGTAGGCCAAATTGTTTTTCTTTCCCTTGAAATCAGAGTTTCCGAACTTCTGACTTGGATAATTTTTATTTGCAGCCATGAAGGATGAAGAATCTCCAGGTAATTGAGAGTTCACATAAACTTCCCTTTGCTTCTCATATTGCATTAATAGGGAATAAGCATGTCCCACAGTTGGAAGGGGTGACAACATCTGTCACGACCCAAATCTTAACTCAGGTCGTGATGGCACCCAACGCCGGTGTCAGGCAAGCCAACACTTGTGTTACTAACGAGATTACCTTATTTGATAAATTATTCCGAAACTTTGCCAATTTTTAAGGTTTAACATTGTAAGGTGAAAACGTCTAACTTAGCCAATTTAGATCAACAAAACCAAAAGAACCAAAGATAACATATAAAATGCCAAGAGTATAAAATCTACTACGTGCCAAGACCTAGTGTCACAAGTCTACGGGAGGACTAGTGGAATATACAAAATAAGATAAAATATTGTGCTACTGTCTGAAGGAAATGGACAGAAATAGCAAAAGACAACTCCCAAGTATTGCTGAGGATCGCCAAGGGGAGCAGCTCACTGTGGAGTCGGGTACAGAGTATGCTCTCAAGATCGCGCTCCAGTCAGATAACCAGATGCACCTGCCTCAGAACCTGTACAATTAAGTACAGAAGTGTAGCATGAGTACATATAAACGAATATGTACCCAGTGAGTATCCCGTCTAATCTCGAAGAAGTAGTGACGAGAAGTAGACGTGATAATTACTAGGGCCATGAGTAAATAACAGGGCTAAATAAGACTAAGTAGGGATAACAATCCTAGAATCACAAAGACAGGAAATATCAAATATAAATTTACAACTTACTTACTTCTACCTGTCAAATCACAATAATATATAATGAACCACTTTCTCTTTTCACATGAAGCAGTTTATATAATAACAACAAAACTCTCAGTCAAATATACAACACATAGTATGCTGGGCGTACGGCCGAAGCGTCGCGAAAATAAATGTGCATTGCCGAGGGTCGAACGGCTCGAACCATAGATGCATATATTACCCCGCTCGCGAATCGATCATGCGACGCGGTTTACATAATGATAAGGCTACCCCGCTCACGAATCATACATGTGACGCGGGTGCTCATATACATACACAGAATTATTAGAAATTCAGGCATTTAACAGAGATCATATTTGAAAACAAGAGCTTAAGTAATAAAATCTAAAACATGACTTCCTAATATCTCCATGCCAATTCAAGAATAATAAGAAACTCAACATACATTTAGGAATACATGTAAGGCACATAAAAGCATGCTCGTGGGTCCTAAAACTACCCGACATAACAATAATAGCCGCTACGTACAGACTCTCGTCACTTGGTACGTACGTAGCCCCCCACATACATTAACAAATAGCATTTAGATCACCTATGGGGACAATTCCCACTTAAAAATTTAGAAAGGAGACTCACCTCGTGTCGAATCTACTTCCCGGACCAAGAACGCGCCCGAAACTCCAAACTCGTCACCCAAGGACTTGAAACTAATCAAATGTCATGTAAATATATCAAATTATACGCAAAAGCATGGAATTCTCCTATTTACTTAGTCATTTCATCATTCTTGAAGAAATCCCATAATTCACCCCGGGCCTGCACGCTCGGATTCCGAAAATTTTGAAGGAATCGATTACCCATAGCCTAAGGATCATTAATATATAGTTTTTGTGTGAATTCATGGCAAATTTCTTGGTAATTCTCCCAATTTTCATAAAACCTAGGTTTTTAATCTAACCCATGATTTTCCTCTAATTAGTGTGTTAATCCACCTAAAAGTTCAAGTATTCAACTTAAATTATAGTAGAAATCACTTACCTCTCAGTTGCTAGGTGAAATCCCCTCTTGGAAAGCTCCAAAAATCGCCCCAAGTGAAGAAAAATTGCAAAAATGGGACTAAGTCCCGTTTAAGAACAACACTGCCCAGCTGCCCCTTATGTGCGATCGCAGCTGGGGCAGTGCAATTGCAGAGAGCAGCTGACAGGGCCCCTAAAGGCCTACAGTGCGTTCGCGGAAGGCTAGCTGGGCTAGGCTTATGCGATCGCGGGGGAGGGGGTTGCGATCGTGGAGAGTAATCAGCTGGGCCAGGCCACAGCCTAACCCAGTGCGAACGCGGGCAAAACTGTGCTATCGCACATGCCTTTTTCCACCACCCAGCCAACTTCTTCTATGCGATCGCATTAGTTCACCTGCGATCGCACAGAAGGAAACCAGACAGAAAAAATTTGGTGTTTTGAAATTAACTCCGAGGGGTCCAAAACTCACCCGAGCCCCTCGGGACCCCGTCCAAAGGCACTGGCAAGTCTGTATTCATGATACAGACTCGCTCGAATTTTCGGAACGCGAAAAACAACAACGAAACTAAGAATTCGACCCCAAAACCAAATCAAATCAAACTTTGAACTTAAAGTTCTAGAATTCGCTTTCAATGCACCGAACCGACCTATACTACTCGAAATGACACCAAATTTTGCAAGCAAGTCATGAATGACACAAAAACACGAAACTATTCCCCGTCTCGGAATTCCGTTCGGACCTCGATAACACAAAAACACGTCCCAAACCACAATATGAACTTAAGGAAACTCTTATTTCGCTGTTGGGCTCCGAAACACTCCTGGGTCATCCAAAACCCATTCCGAACATACGCCCAAGTCCGAAAGCATCATACGAAGCTATCGGAACTGTCGAAACTCGATTCCGAGGTCATTTACTTAAAATGTTGACCGAAGTCAAACTTGGCATTAAAGGCCAACCTTAAGAAACCAAGTGTTCCTATATCACTCTAAACACTTCCGAATCCCGAACCACCCGTCCCCGCAAGTCATAAATCATAATAAGATACTAAGGGAAGTCTCATTTAGGGTAACGGGGTCCTGATATGCAAAACGACCGGTCGGGTCGTTACAACATCAAGATACTGCTCTTCAATGAGGCATAGGTATCATTCATTCCCATGAGAAACTTAATCAACCTCTCATCCTAAAGTGATTTGGTCATTTTTATCTTTCCCTCACATCTACATTCACAAGAACACTTGACATGAGTATTCAAGGTATCTAGATCATCCCATAGTCTCTCAATCTTAGTGAAATACCCTGATATGTCACTCGACAACTGAACCAAATCACTCAACTCTTTATGTAAATGATACATTTTTGAACCATTTGACTGACCAAATCTGTCTTCCAAATCATCCCACAGATCTTTAGCTGTTTTGGAGTAGATGACACTTTCACCAATCTCTCTGGAAAGGGAGTTCAACAACCAAGAAATGACCATGTCATTATACCTACTCCACAACTTGAAGTCAGGTGTTTCTGAGCTTGGTGCAAGGCAGGTTCCATCTATGAACCCCACCTTATTTTTGGCAGAAAGAGCAATAAGAATGGACCTGCGCCACCCTCCATAACTTCTATCGTCAAAGCTTGTGTTCACCAAGTTCATTCCTGGTGAATCTGAGGGGTGAAGGAAGTAGGGATGGCTTGAGTCTTTCATTCCACTTCCATTATTTTCAGAAGTGGTGATACTTGCTGAAGTATCCTCGGTTGTTTCAAGAGCAGAACTTATTGAAGATAGTAGAGTGAAGATGAAAATGAACTGGAAAAAAAAGACTTAAAGGATCAATTTTTTAGAGTTGCTGCTCTGATACCATGTGGAGAGTGAAAGAACAGAATTTAGGAGAATTTTTCTGTATATTATTGATGTAAAAACTCTGATATTTATACAAGTATTGTAGCAGATTAGAACAAAAGAAAAATTTACACTTGCCTACTACATATTGTCTATTAAATACAAATAAATTACAACTATGTACGATGTACAACTTTGTACAAATTTATGTATACCGTTAGACATATCTAGAGTTGTATTACAACTGTCTTTTGTTTCCAATTGGACTTGGGTCCAAAATCAGAATTTGGGCTTGGTCTTCAACATTTGGGCTTTTCATCTTTGGACCATTTTCTTCTTTGTGGACTCTATCCCCAAATTCATCTGCCTCTTTCCTCTTCATAGTCGACTGGTCTTCTCTCTTACGAGAAGTGAAAGAAGAATTAGGTAATTGAGGCTTGATAGACGCGATTCCAACATTATATTCTAGGGATTTTTACTTTCCTATACACTATTTGAAACCATATTACCCTTCTACAAAGTTTCAATCCAGAACTGACCCTGAACTATAATTTCAGGGTTATAAATGCCCTCCGTCCACCTTTTGGGCCATTGGTATCCCTAATGGGTGATGTGACTGAAGAAGCTGCTAAGACTTTAGTTGGATATCCACCCCAAAATTGGTGTAGAGCATACTTTGACACCATTTGCAAGAACAACATGGTGGACAATAACTTTACAGAATCTTTCAACAAATGGATTTTAGAAGCAAGACAAAAATCTATAATCAAGATGCTGGAAGAGATAAAAGTTAAGGTAAAAATTTAACTGTGTTTTTACTGTTTTTTTCTCAACTGAAATCTGTTACTTAACTGTTTCATTATTGATTGTTTCTTTACTGTTTTTTACTGTTTTTTTTTAAATTGTTACTTAATAGTTTTTACTGTTTTTACCTATTAATTGTTTCTTTGTTGTTTCATTATTTTAACTGTTTTTACTAACTGTTTCTCAACTGAAAACTGATTTGAACTTATTAGAGTTAAGGAGGATTGGAACTATAAGAGAAACTTTGAAATAATTGGCTATCCATCGTTTCGCATGCATTACAGTAAGAGGACTAATGTCTTGATTAAGGTCAAGATAATATGGACCAACTCTTCAGTTATCGTTTTCAGTAGTTAAACATCAGAATAGAGAAAGCTAGAAAATTATATTATAACATATAAATCTCATTGACTGCATTTGTACCAAGTGACAAAAGTTAGGTGTCTTTCAATCAAATGCAATAATCACACAAGAAGAAAGGTATCAATAACTGCTTTAAACATCCACTTTTTTCTTGTTAGCTGGTGTCTAATACCTGGTCACAATGATGAATTTTCTGCAGTATCAAACACTATAGACAAATTCACTATTTTTGCTCAATTCCATCCCTACTACTCCAAACATCTTCCATCTGATTCCATTCATTTACTGTTTTATTATGTTAATTTTGTAATTGTTTCTTAACTAGAAGGTGATGAACTTGTTAAAAAAACCGTGAAGAAGAGTGTAGAAACTGGAAAGGAGAAATAAGCCCATATGCCTTGGAACTATATAGTGATTATAGAGCTATTGCTGCAGAATGTGAAGTTGACTTTAATGGAGACTTTGGATATGAAGTGATTGAAGGTCCAGACAAGCATGTGGTGAACCTGGAATTTAAGAGATGTACATGTAGGGCATGAGACTTAACTGGAATACCATGCCCTCATGCCATCAAAGCTTTACTCTATAAAAAGCTTGATCCTTTCTGTGAGGTGCATTGGTGGTATTCCAAAGAAGCTTACATGATGGTGTATATGCATAAGATACAACCTGTTAAAGGTGATAAATTCTAGAAAATTGAGCCAGAACATGCCATAGAGCCACCAGATGTGCATAAAATAGTTGGTAGACCAAAGGTCAAGAGAACAAGAGAAAAGGATGAGGCTAGGAAGAGAGAGGGGTTATGGTCTGCTTCAAGGAAAGGACTTCTTATTTCATGTGGGTAATGCAGTGAACCTGGTCACAATATCAGAACTTGTCCATTGGTAATCTTTTAATTGTTACTGAAATTTGTTTGTTGTTCCAGAATTTCAATTCCATAGTAAACAATTTATGTCTTGTAGGTTCATGGTAAGCACAAGCATTTGTTCCAAGGAGAATGTTCTCAAACAGTGGAAGATGTGCCCTTGACAGCACCTCAAGACAGTCAAAATTCAGATTTTGCCTTCATGCCAACTCCTGGATACAATGTTTCTTTGAGTGAACTACCACCTTATGAAACACCAGCTCAACTGCCCAGTCAAGAAAAGAAATTTGCTCAACTGCCCGGTCAAGCAAAAAAATCTACTCAACAGACCAGTCAAGCGAAGAATTCTGCTCAACACAAACCTGCTGCAGATGAAGCTGTTATTGATGATGTTACTGGAGATGGAGATGATGATGAAGATCCGAATTTGAGGCCAGTGGTGATATCTGAAGCTTGGAATATGCTTCAACAAAGAAAGTTGCACAAAAAACCTACCGGTACCAGGGAGATTAGTTTCAAGGGAGATGGAACTGGTGTAAATTTGCCTACTAATCTGCCCTATTCACCCAAAAAGGTGACTTGGAAAGGCAAAGCAGCTGTGACTTCTAACCAATTGATAGTCGAAAAGGAAGCAAGAGTTGGCAAGCTAAAGGCTAAGAGGGCCAAAACAGCCTTTAAGTAGTAGCCACTTTATTTAGATCCTTGAATGTTTTGTAATTACTGATTCAAACTTCGCCTTTTTTTGTTATTTTGTGGTGAATCATTTATGAATTGTGCTGTGTTGATTCACCCCAAAATATTTTTTGATGGGCTTAAATTGTGGTGAAACAATGTAACAACATTATTAAATCTTTGTGGTTGTTAATTATCATGTTTCAAAAGCATTCTTATTAGCTTTCCATTGGACTTTTTAAGTATTGTTTTGTTCAATAATCATAAAGAGATAGTAATAAACAACAGTGATAATATACAGCAGAATGACAAATGCAATGATAGCATCAATTATCCACAGTACATTTTGATACTCAACTATGGTAGTACATTTTGAACTAATTGAAAAATGATAAAGCAATCTTCTTGTGTAGTAACATTCGTGAATAAAAACTAGCCCTATGAATGCAATGATAGCATTAATTATCCGCAGTACCTAATACAGTCGACTAGGCAGCCTTCCTCGCCTATTGTTGCTCCAGTAGTATCCAACATTGTAGTGTTGAGCTCAAGAGACCCTCGCTTAACATTTCCTCCCTACTGCATAGAGTTAGTACAAGTAGCATTTCTGGTACCTTATATGCACACGTCAATAGACACAGAGATTCTAATAGACAATAGTGAAATTTGCTTGATTGAACACAACAAGAATTACTACTAAACTGCATATTTTGTTCATTGACAAACAAGAAACTATCTTAATTGGGTACATTACACCTGCAAATTTTCCTACTACATCCACAACAAAAAATTGGATACCAACTAACACTAACATCCACACAACTTTATTTTACCAAGCCATTAACATAATACAACAAAAGAAAAATACAACTTCAAATTCAACACATGGTCTTCACGGCTACAAAACAAACAAAAAACGCCCATGACAACAACAAATTTTTTTCCATCGTTTCAAATTTCAATCCAAGTTCGACACTTTCTTCTCCAAGCAAGCCACCTTCTTCAAATCTGCAACATTACTACCTAAGAATTCATCCAGGGTCTTCTTCAAATTGTTCCTTTCTTTACGAATGGCATTCAATGAAATTTTTTGACCGTGGATAAACATTGACACATGGGCCGGAAGTTCTTCATCACGCCACTCCCAATAACGACAAGCAACGTCTTCAGGACGAGGACATTTGAAGAATCGACGACCATCATTTATGGGTGTCGTAGCAGTAAACTGGTTAGCAGTCAATCCGCAAAAACATGTGCGGGACTGACCTGATTCACGAAAAGAAGTAGAAGATTCATGCATTATAGAGGACTCCGACTTCATTTTGTTGAATTTGATAATACAATTTTACCTGTTTCGGGGAGATGGGGAGTTTTGGGTCTGATGTTAAGAGGAGAAGAACGAGGGTTGGGTAGAATAAAAGGTTAGGTTAGGTTTTATTTAGAGATTGGGTCGGATCGGGTCGGTTTTAATTGGGCGGGTGAGGTCCATCATATGGGTTTCTAAATGGGTCTACTATTTTAAACTAAGCCAATGAGACATTGCCACGTCATTAATTATTAACTTTTTTTTTTAAATAATTTGAGTCGTTAGTTAGAGTGGCATTTAAGGGACAGAAAGGTAACATTAGGGATACCAATGACCCAAAAGGTGAACGGAGGGCAGTTATAACCCTGAAACTATAGTTTAGGGTCAGTTCTGGCCCTTTTTCGTAAAATTTATCAATTATATACAAATAAATTTTAAATGAGTATTCATTTATATTAGGAATTGAATAAGGAATACGAGTTATTTCCTTATCCCTTTATACTTGTCCACTCTCTCTCTTCGTCTCTCTCTCTCTCCCCCCCCCCCCCCCCCCCCCCCCCCCCCCCCCCCCCCCCCCCCTTCTCGAGTTTTCCCCCTATTTTTCTTCATTTGTTGTTCTCTATTTTTTTATGCTTTCTTGTTGAATGTAATTTTAGTGGAATTCATCAATGAATTTCAATCGTTTCATTTTCTTTCATGTTGCACAATTGATGTTCAAATTGAAATTGTCAATCAATAAATTTTGAAGGCGTTTGACTCTCCACCCAGTGACGGACTCACGTGGTAGCTAGTGGGTTTAATTTAACCCGCTTCATAAAAAATAATACACTGTATATGTATAAATTAGGATTAAAGTTGTGTAAATTTTGTATAAATAATTTACTTGAACCCACTTGACAACTACTATTTTACGACTAAAGTTATATACTTCTAAGATTGAACCCGCTTGCTCAAAATCCTGGGTCCACCAATGTCTCAATCATTGACAACCATTAAAAAGCTTTGAATCTTTGAAATCGAATTTGGGTTTTCAAAGATCATTATTTGTTTGGATTGGGTATTGTTGCAAATAATTGAAAATATTGTTTGGAATTTATATCTCAATTTTGAGGGTGTTTTGGTGAAGTAGACTTGATTTTGGCTGAATTTCATATTGAAAATCGAAGAAGAAAAAGAAGAAAAACACATGACATACAATATACTTATGAAATTGTAGTAAAGTTGTATGTAAATTGTATTCTGTTGTAGTTATATTTTTTTTATTTGAATATTGTATGAAAGTTGAAAAATAGTTGTATAATGTATGAATCGTTGCATAAAATTTGTATTTAAGTTATCAACACTATCTTTTTACATAAAGTTGTTGATATATATCAATATTGTATTAAAAGAGTAAGTTTTGTTTGGAATTTTAGAGAGGAAGAAGCACATACCACATACAAAATATATACAATTCATATACAAAATATACAAAAAAATATATTGTATAAAATTTGTATGAAAATTGTAGTTAAGTACTTAAGTTGTATGATATTGTAGTTTTTTTAACTAGGTAGAAATAATGTACGAAAATTATAAATAAGTTGTATAATATATAATTAGTTATATGAAATTTATTTTTATTATGTATGTTGTTGTAGATATTCATAGTTGCATTAAATTTGTCCGAAATTTGTTTTTACTTTGTATGCTGATGTGCCATACATTATTCTTTTCGCACTTGATTTATTAATGAAAGAAAAGTAGTGGAGATAGAGATTACTTTGATAATCTCTCAGAAGTAACCAAGGGCTTTAACCCCTTAACTTTACTCTCTGCCCAGTTTTAATAAAGGAGACGATTTTGATTTTTAAAAAACGGCGAAAACATAATGGTTGTAAAATATTCACACATATTCCATTATTAAATCCACCAGCACAATAAAGAGAAAAAAACCCAAAACGGAAAGATGACAACTTCAAAAGTATCTCATGGCTTTGACGAATGTATTTTGAAACAATTATCAAACAAAAATCCCTAAATATAAGTTCGAGAGGTGAGAGGTGAGAGGAGAGAGAAAAAAAGAAAACGGTGTACCTTGATTGAAAGACACTAAATAGATTGGGAGCCTTTTAAGGTGAAATGTATGTAAGTAATCCTTGTTTAGGGCGGGTAATATGCAAAATTTTAACAATTTTGGTAAATAAGTTTCAAATATATATTATATTAAAAGGAGAGTAGTGAGGCATGTGGCAAAGCCAAGTGGCAAGCTAAAAAGAAGGCACTTGGCAATTTTAAGACAAACATAAAAAATTTGAGTTATAAATGAAAACATAATTAATGAAAGTAGTTTAATAAATCTTATACTTAATCTAAATAGATCTTAGACAAATCTAATCTATATATCTATATTTAAATTTATATTTATATTTATCAGTATATTTGTAGATATACCTATATATATATATATATATATATATATATATATCCACCCATATATTTTCTTTCTATACTAGCTAGATATATGGAGGTAAAAAATTAATTAAAAATTATAACAGGAAAAAATAAAAAAATATAGAAAGACATAGATTGATATAACCTATGACTATTATACTTTGGAGTAAGTTAAAATAAAATTAAAATTCACGTAAGATATTAAAGATTTATTGACTTTAAAAACTAAATAAATTCGAGCGGCAAAATGAGATCTTACATAAAGTATATAAATTATTTATAAGGTAAGAAAAAACTTAAAAATTAGTAAAAAAATATTTTAATAACAAGAATAATAATGTCATATTAATATTGATAAATCGGGCAAACGAATATTTTATACGTAAATATTACTACAACATTCAGATATAATATGTTCAAACAATTAATTTTTTTTGTGATTAATATTTTAATTGAGTGCAGTTTGTTTAAGTTTGAAAGCATAACATAGTTTTTTGAAAATGCAATCAAATTTAGAAAATAGAATAATAGAACTTATTTGAATTTGATAAAGTTTTTAAATTTTTTATCTATATTATATTAGAATGAGTTTGGTAGAAATAGATATTAAATTCAAACTAGCTAATAAAAATCCACATGACAATGTAATAATAATAGATGTTGAATAATATAATATCAAAAATAAAGAAAAAAATAAAATTCTGATTTTTTATCATAGAGAAAAATGGTAAAATTTATTTAAATTAGAGATGAGAAAGTTATATATATTATGATAAGAAAAATCATAATATGAATATGTCTACGTAACTCAAGTTTAATAGATAAAATAAAAATTGAATAATAGAACTAAATTAGAGATTAATATGAGGATATTTATAAATCATAAGATAAATTAAATACACAATACTTAAAATATTATTAAAATTTAAATATTTTAAAAAAATTGAGCAATATTTTTAAAACAAAATAAATATTTATTTTATGATTAAAAAATTATATATTTATCTATATTATATTAAGGAGTAATAGTTTATACAGATATTATAAAAAGTTACAAGTTAATGAAAACCCACATAAAATGTAATAAGACTATATATTAGATTAAAAAATTAGCAAAATTATATTAAATTATTAAAAAAATTACTATCATAAATGAAGGGGAAAGGCTAATTGAATTTGAAATTAGAAAGTTGTTAAAACTATGATTAGAATGCTCAAATTATGGATAATATCACGAAATTGAAGTCTTATACATGAAAACAAATAACCATAATACAAAATAAATTTCTAATATATGTACTTTTACTTATGAAGATTAAAAATTAAAATTGTATTAAATCTAAAAAGAAAGAAAATTTACTTAAGAAATAAAATTACATTGAAAATATTTTTACAAAAATATTTTTCTATGATTAATATATAAATTAAGTGCAATTAGAAGTTTGAACGCATATCATAATTGTTTTAAACTGCGTTCCAATTTAAAAAATAGAATGATAAGAATTATTTGAATTTGAGATGAGATTTTTTATATTTCATAATTTATTTATTTATTTGGAAATATTATGTAAAGAAATAAAATGACAATAAACATATTACTACATACATATAATATGTTCAAACAATTAAGAAAAGAGAATGTATAAAAAAATAAAGATAATGTGAGGATACTTATACATTAAATTAATTAAAATTAAATTATATTTAAAAATACTGCAATAAATTTAAATTATTAAAATATGTCGAATAAGAGGATATAAGCATAAAAATATAACAATTTTCAAGAATAAAACATTTATATTTATTAAAGACTATTAAAAGAATAATAGGCAAGACATTAATTAAATTATTGAGCTAATAAAAAATTATATGATAGTACGTTAATATTAAGTAATAAATAATACAATGAGTAAGAAAAAAAAAATTGCATAAAAATAATGTGATGAATAAGACATATTTAACTTTTAGATAAAAACAAAGTGATAGCAAGAAGTTTGTTAAAATAATATGACATAATGTGCTCAAGCAAGACGTATCACAATATGATATATTTAATATTCTTTAATATTGACAGCGAAACGAAATGCAAGTACTAAAATCAAAGGGTTAGGTTGCTACAAATATTTAAAAAGAAAAATAGGTTGTGCATTACGAGATTTGAATAATTTCATATCCTACTTCATAATTAATATCTAATGTTATATAATTTTTTAGGTTTATATTTCAATATTATTTGCACATGATTCAAACAACCTACATCACAATTTAACATGGTTTGGGTTCGTGTATCACGCGGGTACTAATACTAGTATTGTATAGGAACAAAAAAAAATCCCTTACTTGTGTCATTCTCCCAAATTCGTTTTGATGAGTTCTACTGATGGGCTGGGTTGTTCTGAAACAAATTGCTTTCCAAGCCCAAACTATTTTTTGTCAACCCATATATCAAAGAAGGGTTTAGTATGGCATTAAACTGTTTTCATTGTTACGATTAATTTTTGGTTATTTGGATTATGTTAAATTGTTAAAGATATTTTTTCGCCCTATGAATGCTCGGCCTTTGTTCAACGTGTTTCTGCTAACTTAAAAAATATGATTTAGTAGTTCGATATCATATATGATCCCTTCATAGCTCAAAACACTAAACATTATCGAGATCCAAGTTTTATTTTTTTACTTTGCTCAATGAACCCCCATGTAGCAGAAATGAGAATGTTGAGATGAATGTGCGGACAGACTAGGATAAATAAGATTAGGAATGAAGATATTCGAGAGAAGGTAGGCGTGGCTCCCATTGATGACAAGATGCGTGAAGCGAGATTCGGATGGTTCGGGCACGTATAACGGAGAAGCTTGGATGCCTCAGTCAGGAGGTGTGAGCGGTTGGCGTTGTGGGGAGAGGTGATCAGACGGGATATGGCGAGGCTTCAGATCTCCGAGGACATGGCACTCGATAGGAAGCTGTGAAGATCGAGCATTAGAATTGTAGGTCAGAAGGTAGTTGAGCATATTTAATCTACCAGTACAAGGCATAGGATTTAGTCTTAGACTGCTAGTGGTCAATGTTGTGTTTACACTCATAATGTGGGGCCTTCTCTACTAGTTATTATTTCTGCTTTCCATCTATTTACTGGGGCTTGTGATATTATTTATGATTTTTTGTTGATGGTACTGATACATTCTCTTTTTTCATCTTCTTGAGCCAAGGGTCTATCGGAAATAGTCTCTCAACCCTCTCGGGGTAGAAGTAAGGTATGCGTACACAGTACCCTCCCCAAACCCCCCTCTTGTGAGATTTAACTAGGTCGTCATTGTTGCTGTTGTTGTAATGCACCCCCATAACAACAGAACTGTATGATTCTGATGGCACCACAAGTGCAAATTGGCATAGTTGTATATGAAGATAATTCATCCCAATATCATTTCAATGTGGTATAGTCAAATGCAAGGGATCATATACCTTCCTTGGTTCAAAATTTTGTTGTGTCAAATTCCAGAACAAAAATTTAGTGATCAAGAAAATAACTGATTCTTCAGCAGGAATCACAGTAGCTCATAATTAGTAAGAACATTCAGAAATCATATTAATAACTGCATAGATATATCACATTAAAACATGAAAGACCGATGGAATTGAACAATCATTAGACTCAGTTCTATACTGAGCAGAGCTTGTATATGATTACAATAACTACAACTCCATTTCATTTTGTTTCAAACACATAAACTAAGAGGTTAAGTAGACATACTGTTACTATTTTGTTGGTTTTTTCCATAACTCGCCGATCCTCTTAAGCACATTTGGATTTTTCCTCTTCATTAAATCTTCATCCATGTCCTCAAAGTAAGGCGAGCTAATCTTGCCGGGACTGTAATGACTATCCATTGATCCAGTTCTTTCCATGAATTTCCCGTTATTGCCATTTGATAACATAGCAGTCGCAACTTCTGCAGCTTTTCTCCATTGGTCAGACTGAACCTTTAGCTTCCTTAGTTCTGCTTCCATTTCTGCATTGGAAGCTTGAGCTGCATCCAACTGCTCAGTTACCCTAGCCACTCGCCGGTTACTCTTATCAACTTCCTCTTTCATATACCCGAGTTTCATAAGAGCTTCTCGTTCTGCAGTCTTTGTGGTCTCTAGTTCAGCAGCAACTTCATCCTTCACTTTACCTCTATTGTTTTCCTTTTTGTTAGTTTCCAGTTTCAGGATCTCGTTTTCCTCTAAAATATTCTGCAGTTCGGTTTCCTTGTCCATCAAATTTGCCTTCAGATTTTCGATATCAAGTCTTGATCTTTGAAGCTCCTTTTCAAGTTCATTTTCTCCTTTTCCGGATTTGACATTCTCTAGTTTCATGGTAAGATTCTCATTCTCCTCACAGATACCCTGCAATTCATTTTCTTTATCCATCAAATTTGCCTTCAACTCGTCTATTTGTGTTTTGAACTTTTGTAAATCTCCCTGCAGCTCATCTTCCCTCTGCTTCGACATTGCCTTGATTTGCTCCACCAATTCATAAGCACTTCTAATTTCAACTGTGCTTCGAGTTTTCTCTTCGTTGTATTTTATCTCAGCTGCTTCCAGATCAGCTCTCAGACGTTCAACTTCCGATTTCAGAGAAGACAGTTCCGCCTCAATTGTTTCCTTACTTTCATCAATTTCGACAATTTCACTTTCACCAACATTACTAGTATCCGTTTGGAGTTTGCAAACAACCTCTTCCAACAAATTTGCACGTGCCTTCGACTGATCCAACTCAGAAGATATAGTGTTGTATGCCTCCATAGCTTTATTACCATCGGACCTGAGGTTCTCCACGGTCTTCTTTGCTGATTCAAGTTGCAACAGAGTTTCAGCAACAAGTGCTTGAGCCTGAGTTTCTGAATCTTTGCTATCCTTTAGTTGTTTCTTCATGTCTTCCATAAGCGAAAGAGTATCCGCCAGGTTTTGTTTCAAACTTTGGAGCTCAGTTTGTGCTGCTTCCGCATTCTTTGTTTTGGTAGCCTCGGATTCAGCAACAATTTCAAGCTGAGACTTTAGATCCTTGATCTCATTCAAGGCAGAAGTTAATGCAGCAGAGTCAACCAAGTGCTGTTTTTGGAATGTCTCAAGTTCTGAACACAACGTCGGATTCTCAGAAGGCTGCTCCAAAAGCTGTTTCGGGGACTCATCCAATTCTGAGGACAATATTGTACAGTGATCCTTTGACCCCTCGGCCTCTACTGCAGCCTGTTTTTTGCAAGCTTCAGAAGAACTTAGCTTTCCCTTAAGATCATTTTTTAGCTGAGTGATTTGGGACTCCAATTCAGATACCCTGCTCGGACACTTCTTCTTTAAAATAACCCCCATTCCGACAACAGAAACAAAAACAAAATAAAGAAAAAGATTTAGAATATCGATAACCATATTGAAACAAACGTTTATTTTACAAAAAGATAAAAGGGATTGGGTCAAAAAAAATGAGAATTTTCTAGGCAGAAGAGATCACAAATCTTCACAACTTTTTTAGTGAATAGTGATAACTTCTTTCTGTTAACCATTAATTGCCAAACATAAGTAAAATGATCCACGAATTAACCCTCGAAATCAAATGAGGACAGCAAGATGAAGAAAAACTTGCATTGCAGCATACAAAAGATTCAACACCACTAAGGATATCTACAAGCGAACGTGAACTTGTGAGCAAGAGCTAGAATAGACATTCAATTATATTTGTATTAAAGATTCTTAAAATATGACAAAAGCAAAGATGAAATCCACAAGTTTTAATCGGTTTTGATTGTCGTCGAGGATCATTCTTAGAGAAAGTATGTTGCACTGAATCAATCGTGTTTAAAATCTATGTTGCGAGGACTCTCCAAAATGTAATCGCACTCGTGTCGGATCCTTCAAAAATGCACTACTTTTGGAGGATCTGACACGTATCCGGTCACATTTTTCGAAGAGTCCGAGCAACATAGATGAAAACTTCAAATATCTAAAGTTTTCATAACACAAGGGGCAATTTTGGTACTAAGAGAACTTAATTATCCCTTTTTGTCACACTAAAAACCATCAAAACATTAACAAAGCATCTCTTTCCAACACTTTTCCTTTCTGTTATTTCTATTCAATATAAGATAGTCATTTTTGTAGAATTTTACCTCTGACTCCAAACTTTTTGGAGACTTTTGCTCGGTGCCTTTAGGCCTTCTCTCTTTTGGTGTCCTACTATTACCATGAGGAGAAGATGCAGAGTCAGAATCTGGTGAACCCGTCTTCAGGCGGCGCGCAACTCTGGGAGAAATCTTTTGAGGCACATCTTGAGAAACAGTTCGAGGCGAAATCTTTTGTGGAGCTTCTCGAGATCTCACAGCTCGCGGAGAGATCTTTAGAGGCACTTCCGCGGAATTGCCTCGTGGAGATTTCTTTTGTGGCACTTCAGAGGAACTGTTTCTGTTATCAAATTTGGTATATAAAAGAAAAAGTCAGAACATAGTTTAAAATTTACCAAAGAACTGAAGATCATAACAGATATGATTGAAGACCAGAGAAGAAAGTAGAGCTGAAATAGATATTTTATGCAATGTTCACATACAAATTTGTGCACAATATTTACTACTACTACTATCACATATCACTAAACCACAAATGGAAACATCTTAATATCTTTCTGATTCTTTATTTAATGGCATAAAGTTAACAGCTTTAGTATCCTTTAATGGTATGAATGCACACCACATTTAAAGCACATATTTTTCCAGTCACAAAATTCAAGATTTATGGTCTCACACTCACCCTTTCATCACTTTGACAGAAGAAACACATTAAGAGAAACTCTAGCAAAAAATATCAAACAATTATAGCTGTCATTTTTTCCTAAAAATTCCAAGCAGTTAAATATGAACATTTCAGTACAATAAGTAGAATTCAACAATTAACTCAAACTGAACTAGGGACCCAGTCCATTACCATTACAAGAACAACTGCATGAATTCCAGCTATGACTAGTCCATTTTCATTTACTAAATACTCATAAATGAGACTGAAGTTACCTTGCTTTTGGGGTCTGCATATCTCAACTACCTTCAGGCCCACAGAGTAAAATCTTGGTGTTAAGAAGATTTTTCCTGTTTCAATGCCCTCTGCCCCACTAACTCTGCAAAGATTACATATATATCATCATACTAGCAAATGGCCAATACTATAGTAGAATGAAACAAAGGGAATCCAATGTGAGGTAACAATAAATGCACACAAGACACATTATATGGTTCTAAAACAAAAAGCAGTCTGGTGCATTAAGCTCCCGCTATGCACGGGGTCCGGGGAAGAGCCGAATCACAAAGGGTCTATTGTACGCTATGTTGCGCGGACTCTCCAAAATGTAGCCGCACCCGAGTCGGATCCTTCAAAAATGCATTACTTTTGGAGGATCCGACACGTATCCGGCCACATTTTCGGAGAGTCCGGGCAACATAGATTGTACGTAGCCTTATCCTGCATTACTGCGAGAGGCTATTTCCACAACTCGAACACATAACCTCTTGGTCATATGGCAGCAACTTTACCAGTTACGCCAAGGCTTCCTTTCATGGTTCTAAAACAAATACTATAAAAAAAAAACATTGACCCTCCAAAAATAGATCAAAAGAGAAAAAAAGAGAAATAAAAGGGGGTCTAAGTTCATTTAGCTACATTGAATGCACAACAAAATAAGGTGAGTTTGGTTCCTATCTTAATTGCATTCACAAGGACCATATAGTGATAAGTATAGGACAAGTTGCATAGTAAGATTTTTACCCTTCATAGACTATTCAAAAAATAGGAGTATTTGTTTAACGAGACAATAAAAAGTGGGCCATGGGGTAAAATTTGACTCCTCAATTACAGGCAATCTTCACCAAGAAAGAAATCCTCCATTTTAGCCTGAATGAATGGCACTACAGTAAGCTTTCATGAGTTGTATGTATTTTAACCAACAACAAACAAACACACAGTATAATCCCACGAGTTTAATTTAGGGAGTATAATGTGTACGTAAAACTTACTTCAGCCTATAAATTAGAGAAATTATTTCCGATAGACCATCGGCTCAAGAAAACATGAAAAGAAAGCAATAGTAACACACAGTAACATCAGCAAGATAATAAGAAAACGAAGCAAAAAAACATGTAATAGTAAAATCTACCAACAACATAATACAAGACTAACACTAAGGGGTCGTTCAGTTCAGTATAAGGTATAAGAAGGTATAAGGGTGATATAAAAATTTAATACCACCTTAATATCCTGTTTGGCAAACCATGTATAAGTTATCCTGGTGTTAATTTTAATACTGGGATAACTTATACCTTATAGAAGGCGGGTAATTAACACTGGTATAACTTATACCTTCCACTTAGAAATTATGCAATTGTCATTCTTAATACAACATACCAAACAATGAACCCAGCGTAACTAATCCAAGCATAACTTATCACAATATAACTTATACCGGCATAACTTATACCGGTATAAATCGTATTCCAACCAAACGACCCCTAATATTACTAGTATGAAAAAAAGACACTCTCGACTACGTATTAGTATTCTACCTTAATTCTCTACCTACGCACTTTAGTGTCAAGGGTCATATGTACTCGGTAAATATTAAAAAACATAAGCAAATAATTGCTGAAAATGCTTTCCCATAAAACCCCACCTGAATTTTCTTTACAAAATCTCTAGGGTCAGATCCAGATAAGCTAAAGATGAAAGCTTCAAACTAAAATGAAGAACAAAAGAGGAAGAAGAAAAAATGGCTCAAAATTTCTGTTACTGCAAGAAAGAACCAAATGCAGCTAAAGTAGAAGCAAAAAAAAGGAATAAACACACATGACACCCAAAAAAAAGCTTAAAAAGACAAAGTAAAAAGAATCCATAAAACTCTTCAAGATTCGATTTTTCCTTTTTTACTTTTAAGCAAAAAAAAACCTGCATTTTGTAAAGCTGAGAACTTTAGGAAACATCAAGCTCAAAACACAGACCAAACACTGTAGAATCTTGTTGTAAATGAAAAAGTAAGATAAACCATAATACTACATTCCAAAAAGTAGTTCAAAAAGTTGCTATCATCACATTGTACACACTCCATCAACAGAAGAACAAAAAAGAGGAAAAAAAGAAAGAAAATAAAGAGAAAACTGTGGAATTTAGTTATGGTCTTACCAAGAAAACGTTACAGAAAGGATATCAGAAGAGGGGGGGGGGGGGGGGGGTGTTAGAATTTCAAGAATTTAGCACAGTAGAATTTGAGCTGAATTTTCCACCATTCATCAAAGAGAAACAAAGAAGAAAAAAGAAGCAATATTTTTGTAGTCAGTTTACCCAAAATATTAAAAGTACTGATAAGAGTACACATTTCTCGAGGCTACCTGCTTTGCTTGAAAAGTAGCTAATTTTTCTGACTTTGGCCACTTCACTACAAAGAGAGTAGAGCAGTTTTATTGGTAGCTTTTGAAAATAAGATCTGAGAAAATTAAAAATAGAGCTGTTTATGGTGGGAGGAAACGTTATCTTTGGATAAAATTTTGATATAAAGATTGAAAATTGGGATGGTGTGTGAATGTGGGACCTTTTTTCTGCACAGATTCTCGTACTATTTCATTCATGTTCTTCAAATTTTATCTTTCTTTTTTCTCTTTTTTGGACACTTCTGTGTTTTTGCTTATGATTTTCAAAAATCTTTGTCATTTGTGTAACTACTTTTTTGTACGTTCATTTTGAATTTAAAACTAGTGACCATTGTTATAACTCTGTATTTGTAAAACAATTCTGGAAATAATAAAATAAATAAACAGAAA
>MDKH01201810.1:0-27377 GCA_005239495.1 Nicotiana undulata
TTTGATCAGCTTCAGGGAGCTAAGGTATTCTCCAAGATTGACTTGAGGTATGGGTATCATCAGATAAAGATTCGAGAGTCTGATATTCCGAAGACGGCTTTCAGGACTAGATACGGTCATTATAAGTTTCTGGTTATGTCGTTTGGTCTAACCAATGCTCCGGCAGCGTTCATGCAATTGATGAACAGCGTGTTCCAGCCCTATCTTGATACTTTCGTTATTGTATTCATTGATGACATCCTGGTTTATTCTCGTAGCCAGGAAGAGCATGCTCAGCACTTGAGAGTCGTGTTGCAGAGACTGGGAGAGGAGAAGCTTTATGCAAAATTCTGTAAGTGTGAGTTTTGGCTTGTGTCAGTAGCTTTCTTGGGGCACGTGGTGTCTAGTAAGGGTATTCAGGTTGATCCGAAGAAGATTGAGGCGGTGCAGAGTTGGCCTAGACCGTCCTCGGCTACAGAGATTCGGAGTTTTCTTGGTCTGGCGGGTTACTACCGTCGCTTTGTTGAAGGATATTCTTCTATTGCTTCACCTCTGACCAAATTAACACAGAAGGGTGTTCTATTCAGATGGTATGATGAATGTGAGGAGAGCTTTGAGAAGCTCAAGTCAGCATTGACCACAGCTCCGGTATTAGTGTTGCCTACTTGTTCGGGTTCTTATACGGTTTATTGTGATGCTTCTAGAGTTGGCTTGGGAGCGGTGTTGATGCAGGACGGTAGGGTGATTGCCTACGCGTCGAGGCAGTTGAAGGTGCACGAGAAGAACTATCCAATGCACGATCTTGAGTTAGATGCCATTGTCCATGCCTTGAAGATCTAGCGGCATTATCTGTATGGAGTACAGTGTGAGATTTTCACTGACCATCGTAGCTTACAATATCTGCTAAGGCAGAAGGACTTGAATTTGCGACAGAGGAGATGGTTGGAGCTTCTCAAGGATTATGATTTAACTATCTTGTATCATCCGGGGAAGGCCAATGTGGTGGCCGATGCCTTGAGTCGCAGAGCTGAGAGTTTGGGAAGTCTAGCGTATCTTTCAGCAGCAGAGTGACCTTTAGCCCTTGATGTTCAGGCTTTAGCAGGTCAGTTAGTGAGATTGGATTTGTCAGACCCTCCACGAGTGGTAGCTAGCATGGCTTCTCGGTCTTCTTTATTTGATCAAATTAAGGCGAGATAATATGATGACCGACACTTATTAGTTCTTCAGGATAGAGTGCGTCGGGGTGATGCCAGATATGTAACTATTGGTGATGATGGAGTTGTGAGGATGCAGGGTCATATTTGCGTGCCCAACGTGGATGGTATTCGAGAATTGATATTAGCAGGGGCTCACAGTTCGCGGTATTCTATACATCCGGGTGCCGTGAAGATGTACCAGGATCTGAAACAGCAGTATTGGTGGAGACGGATGAAGAGAGATATTGTTGAGTATGTAGCACGGTGTCTCAACTTCCAGCAGGTCAAGTGTGAGCACCAGATACCAGGTGGTTTGCTTCAAAGGTTAGATATTCCAGAATGTAAATGGGAGAGGATTACCATGGACTTTGTAGTTGGGCTTCCACGGACTTCGAAGGGTTTTGATGCTATTTGGGTGATTGTGGATAGATTCACCAAGTCCGCGCACTTCATTCATGTCAGTACCACCTATACTTCAGAGCGGTTAGCTGGTATCTACATTAAGGAGATTGTCCGGTTGCATGGAGTTTCGGTTTCTATTATTTCTGAATGAGGTACTCAATTCAAATCTCAGTTTTGGAGAGCCGTACAGAGAGGTATGGGTACTGGTGTAGAGTTGAGCACCGCATTTCACGCTCAGACCGACGGGCAGTCGGAACGGACTATTCAGATATTGGAAGATATGTTACGGGCTTGTGTGATTGATTTTGGTGGTTCATGGGATCAGTTTCTGCCATTAGCGGAGTTTGCATATAATAACAGCTATCAGTCCAGTATTCAGATGGCCCCGTATGAGGCCTTATATGGTAGGAGGTGTAGATCTCCGGTTGGCTGGTTCGAGCCTGGTGAGGCTAAGTTATTGGGCACAGATTTGATTCAGGATGCGTTGGAGAAGGTGAAGTTGATTCAGGAGAGACTTCGCACGGCGCAGTCTAGACAGAAGAGTTATGCGGACCGGAAGGTTCGGGATGTATCATTTATGGAAGGTGAGAAGGTACTGCTAAAAGTATCACCCATGAAGGGTGTTATGAGGTTCGGAAAGAGAGGAAAGTTGAGTCCTCGGTTTATTGGTCCTTTTGAGGTGCTTCAGAAGGTTGGAGAGGTGGCTTATAGACTTTCTTTGCCACGTAGCTTGTCGAGTGTTCATCCGGTGTTTCATGTGTCGATGCTCAGGAAATATGTTGGTGATCCGTCTCATGTATTAGACTTCAGCACAGTTCATCTCGAGGGTGATATGTCGTACGAGGTTGGGCCAGTAGCTATTTTAGATCGTGAGGTCAGGAAGCTAAGATCTAAGGAGATAGCATCAGTGAAGGTGCAGTGGAGAGGTCAGCCAGTGGAGGAAGCTACTTGGGAGACCGAGCGGGAAATGCAGAGCAAGTATCCTCACTTGTTTGAGACTCCAGGTATGTTTCTAGACTCATTCGAGGACGAACGTTTGTTTAAGAGGGGGAGAATGTAACGACCCGGTCCGTCGTTACGTAAAACCTTCATCATAATTGTTTTTATTGACTTACTATAGATTTGTTATTCTGTTATTAATGTGTTAGAGTTGATAGGCTTGGAATCGGAATAGTTAAATGAGAATTCAGACACTTAGTACTTAAAGAATAGCCTTAAAATGAGAAAAGTCAACTGAGAGTTGACATATTGGTAAACAACCTCGGAATGGGGATTTTATGGCTCGGATAGCTTCGTTAGGTGATTTGGGACTTAGAAGTGTGTTCAGAATAATTTTATGATGTCCAGTGTAGAATTAGGCTTGAATTGGTGAAAGTTAGTTTTTGGCCATTTCGGTCGGCAGTGGAAAATAGGCTATCGCGGTCGAAATGGAATTCCAACAGTTGGAACAGGTTCGTAATGTCATTTTGGACTTGTCTGCAAAATTTCAGGTCAGTCGGAGTTGAATTGGATAGTTTCAGCATCATTGGTGAATTTTAGAAATATCAAAGTTCTTAGGCTTGAATCCGATGTAAATTTGGTGTTTTGATGTTAGTTTTGGTGTTTTGAGAGTGCAACTAAGTTTGAATGATGTTATGGGATACGTTGGTAAGTTTGGTTAGGGTTCCGAGGGGCTGGGGATTGATTTCGGGTGATTAACGGACTCATTTGGACTTAGAACAATTGCTGGTTTTCTGGTTTTTCTGCACAGTGATTTTGTTCACTGCGATCGCGGGTGAAGAAATGCGATCGCATAGAGTTAATATGGTCAGGCTCAGATTTGTTCTATGCGATCGCAAGAAGGGAGGTGCGATCGCAGAGTAGAGGGAGGACAAGTCAGTGCGATCGCGTGGAATAGGCAGCGATCGCACAGAGGAAGATAGGCGCATGGGGTTGGCTGGCAATTGCACTGTGCGATCGCGTGCACAGTGCTGCGATTACGGAGGTATGGGAAATTGGTCAGTGCGATCGTAGAGCCAAGACTCCGATCGCGGAGAACAAAAGCCTGGGCAATTAATTAAAAGCCCTTCCGCGACTTAAACCCCTTTTTACACCATTGTTGTACGGAAAAGAGCTCTTGGGGGCGATTTTCAAGTGGGAAATCCTTGTTCTTCATCGAGGTAAGTGTTCTAGTCATTAAAACTCGATTATGGGTGATTATAGACCATAATCCCAGCCTTTAATCCATGAAAAACAGTAGAAAAATAGGATTTTGGGGCATGAGATTATGAGACCTTGAAGGGTCGATTTGAGGGATCAAACGGACTCCGTTGGTGTTCTTTATATGTACGGACTCGTGGGAAGATGAAGAACACTTTTCTGTAAAAAAAAATTGAGTTTCGGGACGCGGGCCCAGGGGTCGGGTTTTGCCCGGTTTCGGATTTGAGTAAAATTGATATCTTTCGATTGGAAATTGTTCCTTAAGCCCATATTGATGATAAAAATCTGAACTTGGTAGATTTGGAGCCTTCGGAGGTTGATTCGAGAGGCAAGCGCATTGCGGAATAATTTTCGGGCTAGTTTTGAGGTAAGTAATGTCTTTAAATCCTGTCCTGAGGGTATGAAACCCCGGACTATGCACCCTTTCACGGGTTTTGAAAGAAAAGGGTGGATACTTTGGAACCTGTTTCCTATTTAGCGACTATTGAGTTGCGAAACCGATTTTTAAGCCTTTGATTAAATAGTATTTATACATTATAATATGTTTTGGGATGTAAGCCATGTTTGGGGCCTAGTGCCGATTTGTTTACCCCTTGGGGGATGTTTTTACTATTTTCCTCACTGCTATGTTATGATTTTTCACTCAGTCTTTTCTGTGAAATGTTTTTGACACTCAAAGTATTTTGATACTACTTATTGAAAATGAAATACTGTTTTTGGGTTGAGAACCCGGTATATTTATGGCCTGAAGGGCAAATTGAGAGTGTCTGACTGAGTGAGGCTACTGGCCTATATTGTGAGGATGATATGATATGAGTGAGGCTGCGGGCCTATATTGTGTGTTATGTATGCCATGTTGTGGCTTATTATTGCGCTTGGGCTGTAGGAGCCCCTCCGGAGTCTGTAACACACCCCTAGTGAGCGCCGATACCGATTGAGTGATGCCCGCGGGGCTTATGATGAGTGATTGTGAGGTTTCCTGATTGGCAGAGTGACTGTGAGGATGCCTGATGGGCAGAGTGACTATGAGAATGCCTGATGGGCAGAGTGACTGTGAGGATGCCTGATGGGCAGAGTGTTTGTGAGGATGCCTGATGGGCAATGGTTACGATAAATGATTTTGGCCCGAGGGGCAGTTTTATGAAAGATTTTACTGAGTTTTCAAACTATGATTTACTTCGTTTTCACACTGGTTTTACTGAGAATTTTACTGAGATATACTGATATTGCACTTGTTTCAAAGGTTTTCTGGAAACTGATTTCGAACTCATTATTTGATGAATACTACGTGGTGACTTGGTGTTTTACTGGTTTGTGGAATTGTGTACATGTTCTGTGTTTCTATATTACTCAGACAGTGATTTATTTTTGATTACTACTGAGTTGGCGTACTCATAAAGACTCCATGTGCCTCTGTGCACAGATCCAGGTACGAGCTCGCAGCAGTAGTTGACGCAGGTTCGTTAGTAGCAGTCACGGGATTTCGAGGTAGCTGTTCCGCGTCCACAACTTCTCCATTTCCCTTCCTTATTTAGTCTTAGCATTTGATTCAGAGACATATATTATAGTTTTAGCAGAGTTAAATTTATTTATTCTTAGATGCTCATGACCATTGACTCCAGTTCTTGGGAGGTTGTTAGACTATTATTGGGACGTTAAGACTTATTTATATTAATTATGATGTGGTTGCTTGCTTATTATTTAATTGTGAACTGTGATAATTGAATAAACGCGTAGTAAAGTGATGGTCGGCTAGCCTAGTTCCACGATAGGCGCCATCATGGCCTGTTAGGATTTGGGGTCGTGACAGACTCACCATAAGAACCAGGCTAAATGGGGAAGCCCGCAAAGGGTTAGCTTTTGTTGTAGCATTCTTGGGCACTTTAATCTGCCCGCGAAGTGACGGACTGATAGACATCGGACTGGTAGGGATGGCAGATTTCTTGACAAAAAAGAACAATGGCACTCTTATACCAATGATCTTAGCCGAAACGTACCGTGCCCTAATAATTTGCAAGTCAGGGGGAAAGTTCTTTGAAGGGTGCAACATGCTCCTACAAATTTGGATGATCGAGCACCTCTGTCACCGCCCAGGTTACATGAACTATGGCTTAACCGATCTGAATTGTATAGAAGAACACAGTACTCGGGTAAAAGGCCATAAATGTCCTGAGGGCACAGAAACTTAGCACTCACATCTGAGTTCATTGACCGCCGACCAAATCGAGTGGACCTTCGGATGGCTCCCCGTCGGCGGGGTTATTAATATATCTTCTGAAGTGTGCTATCTTTTGTTAATGGGTCTGCGGAGTATCCAGCCATATGCCCCACATCGGGTCTTACGGTAATTGGGTAGACAACAAGGCATTCCACATGATGAGGACTTAAGCCAACAAGCCATTGAGTTGTGTCCGAGAGCTACATTTCCGGAAAACAGGGTCCGTCAGATTTGGGACCAGTGCATATTCTTAGAGCCTCAGACTCGGGTGAGAAACTTGTCTCAAGGGGAAGTAGAGCCAGACTATATTTCTTGGTATGGTAGAAGAGATCGAGAGCACCAAGAACCAGAGCGACCTGCGAAAAGACCTCACGTACAACATTTTACTGAGCAAACACAAGAACATTTGGATTGGCTAGAAAAGGAAAACAACTACCGGGCCACAATAGTAAACTAGAGACCCAGATCCGAGAACTCAAATTTGAAAACACTTTACAAACTGCTGCAACCGAAGGGGAAAGAAACAGGATGAACAAAGAAAATGAAGCACTCAGAGCTCAAATCCAGAAAATGAGGATTAGCCATTTAAAACCCCGAAAGAAGTAAAGCCGGCGAAAGACTTGTCACCAGTCTCAAGCAAAAGTTGTGTAGCTATGAGGACGACTTGGACAAAGCCGAGGAAGATTTGACCCGAGCTCGAGCAAAGTTGGCAAGGAATGCAGAAGAAAGGGAAGAATTCATGCAAAAATTGAAGAGAAAGCACGACCAAGAAGTTCTGGGTTTGAAAGAAAGAATGGACACCCTTGAAAACGAGATGGCCAAACAAGCACAAACGTTTAAGGCAGAGAGAGAACAATGTTATGACATGATAGCCTAGTTGGAAGAAGAATTGCGACAATGGCAAAAGCAGACTCACAAAGACGCCCAGGCTTTAGAGGCAAGATCTCAGCAGATCGGGCATCTACTTCAAGAGAAAGGTATCATCAGACAAAGGATCCAGGAGATAGCTGATTACATTGTCACCAAATGCTAGGAATGTGAAGACATGACTCAGTCCACCTTCTTCTCAGCGGTTATGATCTTCGTCCACAAGATAATGGATGACCTCTACCACCTCCAACAAGATATAGCACGCATGCCCGTGGCAAGGCCGAACGATGCCCCACGGGTGCCTGAAGCAATGGAAGCACTGATGTATTTTTGATATTTCTCGAGTCTGTATTTTATTTTCCTACTGTAGTCCTGTCCAAGTCCACTGTAGTTTTTACATTTCCAAGAAAGTGTGTCTTAAGTCTTTTATAGTTCTTAAAGTTACAAAAATGTACTGAAGTTTCACATGAAATTGAAAGTATTTTTATCCAATGAATGAAAGTTTCAAAAAATATTTATTTCTTTCCTTCAGATTTATCCTTTGAACTACGTAATGATCTGATTCACGTGGCGCCGTGATACGTAGGCAATCCACATAGGATTCGATCATAATCTTAAGAAATTAAAGTAAGTGAGAAATAAAAAGCAAAAATAATACAATGAAAGAAAGAAAAGAGTGGTAGAGAAAGGCAAAAAGGATGAAAATAGGATTAAAATGGGGGAAAGCTCAAATCCGAGAAAATAAAGTCGGGATGAGATGCACAACCATTGCAAAACATATAGAAAACGTTTAATTGCCTAGGTGCATTGCATACCACAAACGTGCGATTTCCCTATGTGATAAAATGTTTCGACCTAACGTTTCGTTGGTTCACTCTTAAAGGTGTCTTTTCTAGGGTGGTTGGTTTTGCGGTAACCTGGCTCCCCATCCCTACTTAAATAGATCAAAGAGAAGCATAGAAATGACATCCGAAAGCCACTTATCAATCGTCAACTCTTCTGTGGAGGACCCGAATCCCGTCATCCCAACTCATGAGTCATCCACAACTGAAGAAAATAGGATCCTGCATTGCCCTATGCTAGAAATGTGGGACGCATGGTCCAATTGTAGGGAACCACCCAATTCAATCCCGGGTTTCCCCGAGATAATCCCCAGGACATCCAAAACTTCTAGCATCCCTACAAGTTACCCGGCCACACCGTTCGGATACCCAATTATGTCGACTCACTTTGCTGGAAGACCTTCTGAGGTTCGCCCCCAGGTCTTGTTCTCCGGTGCATCATCCAACATCTTCACTGCACCACCGAGCTCCGCCACGGCCCCACCAACTATCACCGGGCCCAGCTTTGAGCCGCCGGCATTTGCATTCCAGACGCCATCATTTCTGGGCGCCACTCATGTCACTCCTGATTAATACCTCCAACAACCTCAGTATGAAGTTACTTTGGGACGAGATAAGAAAAGCCCCGAGCATGAAGAAATGGCTTGGAAGATGAAGAGTATCGAGTAGAGCCTAAAGAACATACAGGGGCTGAGCGGGCAGAAAAGCGTCTCCTACGCCGATTTGTGCATGTTCCCACACGTCCACTTGCCTCTCAGGTTCAAAACCCCCCAAGTCGAAAAATATGATGGACATGGGGACCCCATAGCTCATCTGAAAAGGTAATGCAACCAACTCCGAGGAGCAGGTGGGAAATAGGAACTTCTCATGGTATATTTCGGAGAGAGCTTAACAGGGATTGCATCAGAATGGTACATGGACCAGGATATATCCCGCTGGCACGTGTGGGATGACCTATCCTGGGACTTTGTTCGACAATTCCAATATAACATGGACATCGCTCCCGATAGAAACTCTCTATCCAACCTCAAAAAGAAGTCCTCGAAAAGTTTTAGAGAGTACTCCATTAAGTGGCGCGAGTAGGCATCTAGGGTCAAACCTCCGATGGATGAGGTCAAAATGGTCAGTGTTTTTCTGCAAGCACAAGAAGCGGATTACTTTCAAAATATGATGTACGCCCTGGGCAAACCATTTGCAGAGGCAATCAAGATTGGGGAAATGGTTGAGAATGGCTTAAAGACCGGTCGTATCCTAAGCCAATCAGCCATAAGAGCAACTTCCCAGGCTATCCAAAACAGATCCGGGAGTGCAGCTAACAGAAAGAAGAAAGAAGAAGGGGCCATGATGGATTCTGATGTCAGAGGTCCTCGACAACACTCAGGTCCATTCCCCAAAACCTCCCAACACTATTACCCTCACCAAAATACAACTTACACTACATCTCCTTTTCCTTATGAAGTAATGAACGCTCAGTCGCATCTTCGGCCGCAAAAACAATACAACCAGAATAGAGCTCCGCCCCTAAGAAATAACCATCCTCCCCCAGATCCATACAATCCACGCCCTCCTAAAAACAAATACCCATACAATGCTTACCCCCGTGAGCCCCCGAGGAGACTCAATTTCACTCCTATCGGTGAGCCATATTCAAGTCTTTTCCCAATATTAGTCCAGATTGGGCTTCTGCAGCCTGTACCTCCGAACAGGCAAAATCCGCAATCGTCGTCATACAGGCGGGGTACCAACTGTGCCTATTATTCCGGAGTAGAGGGGAACGACACGGAAGATTGTTGGACTCTCAAGCGGGCTGTGGAGACTCTTATAGATCAAAAGAAGGTAGTGTTAAGGGACAAAGAATCCCCCAATGTGACTAACAATCCACTGCCCGCCCATAACAATGGGCCTGTTGTAGGCATGATCTGCGAGGACCAAGATTTTGATCCAGCTTTGAAGGCTATCATTGCCATCGCAGATGCGGAGAAAAAGCCTAAGGCGGCACCCAAGCCAGCCAAAGAAATAAAAAAGAGTAATCTCGTTCCTCAAGCTACAGGGAAAGCTGAAGCCAAAACAAAGATGGGACCTTCTAAAGACGTTGTTCTTTACGTCCCCAGGGCACCCAAGAAGGAACAAGGTATGTTGAGCCTGCCTAGAAGGCTACAAGTCAACAGAGTCATGACAAACGACCCGACAATGTATGTACCAAAGGGGACATACGTGGCGCGGGGGCAAATATTTTCACCCAGGCTGAATGAGCCCGTGGTTATTAGCCGCGCGCCGCAAGCTCCCATAAAAAATACTGTTGCCGTCCCTTGGAACTACAACAAGACAGTAGTAACATACAAAGGGAAAGAGATCACAGGGGAAGCAATCGAAGCAAACTCCTCTGATGGATACCTCAATCTGAAGGAGCTAGCCAAAAACAAGCACAAACGCTTCCCTCTTAAAAGACCTATCACTGCCGAGGAAGCTGAAGAGTTCTTTAAGAAGATGAACATGACTGAATACGCCACAATTGAGGAACTCGGGAAATCTCCTGATCAAGTGTCACTCTTATCTTTGTTGATGGGCTCGAACGAGCATAAGAAAATACTCTTGAAAACGCTTAATGAAGCGTATGTGCCGGCAGAGACCTCCGTCGAACAATGGGAAATAATGGCCGAGCATTTCTTTGCAGTAAGAAAAATTGCTTTTAGCCGGGATGATCTACCACCCGAGGGAGCCGCTCACAACAAAGCCTTACACTTAATAATTAAAAATGAGGGATATTATGTAAAGAGAGTTATGCTTGATGGAGGTTCCGAGGTATATATTTGCCCTTTATCCACACTACAAGTAATGGGAATCAGCACTAAGAGAATCAGGCCGAATAATGTTTGTGTCCGTGCCTTCGATGGGATCAAAAGGGACACCATCGGCAAAATAGACATAGCTATGACGATCGGCCCTGTGGACTTCGTTGTAACCTTCCAAATCCTAGATATGGATACCTCATACAATTTCTTGCTAGGAAGATCGTGGATTCATGCCGCTGGAGAAGTACCCTCTACTCTCCATCAAATGGTCAAATTCGAATATTAAACTAGGAGATAGTGGTCCACGGGGAGGACGAGCAGTCAATCTACAGAGACCCCTCTATCCCTTGTCTTGAAGCTAGAGAGGGGAGTGAGCACATTGTCTATCAAGCATTTGAAATTGTGCCGGCCGACCAGCATGAAGAAGGTGCTCCGTGCCCACAACCCTGCCTATCAAATGCGTCAATCATGGTCGCTACCGACATGATTAGACATGGATACAGACCCGGAAAGGGGCTTGGGGTGTCTTTGCAAGGTATCACTGAACCGATCTCTCTACCTGCCGCTAAATAATTCTTCAGCATAGGTTTCCAAGCCTCAGATGAAGATGGGAAATGGGCTGACACCCGTAAAAGCAATGGATGGGACCTACCTCAGCCAGTCCCACATATTACTAAGACTTTCATCAAACCACAATATATCAAAGAAGAAGAAGAGGCCTTTACGGCTGAAGAAATCGAGGGAATCTGCGAGGCCATGAAACAGATGTTATATGAAACTAACATGGTTCAGTTGGGAGAAATCTCAAGCACCGCTGAGGTGCAATACATGGGCACAAATGCCAAGTTGCAAAATAGGAAGGCTACTACATTCCCCGTCAGGAAGGAGACTCGGTAGTTCAGTTTCGCCATCTTTCCTGCACTATGAATTATTTCAGGGTGTAACTCAAGTGTTTTTATTTACTGCCTTTTTGAATTCCGATGTAAACCCTCCTATGTTCAAATTCAATGAAATGAAAATCAAAATTTCATAGTCTATTATTCTTTCTAATTTTGCCTATTTTTCTTATTTTCAGTCCTAATAATGTGGCTTTAAATAACATGACATGCTTGCGGACTTCGCGCTCTGATCTTAATACGCTGTCTAACCTCAAAATAATGAGTCAAGAACTGGAATATGACAAAGAAGAGGCTTTTAGGGAAATAAATCGAGAATTAGAACAATTCGAGCATAAGCCTAAGCTGAACTTAAACGAAACAGAACCCGTCAACTTGGGTAATGCAGAAGAGGTTCGAGAAACCATGATAAGCGTGCACACTGATGAAAGAACTAAGGACGCTCTAATTCTACTTCTATTCGAATTCAAAGACGTGTTTGCTTGGTCCTACGAAGACATGCCCGGACTAAGTGTGGATTTGGTGGTACACAAATTGCCAACCTACCCCGGTTATCCACCCGTCCAACAAAAGCAGAGGAAATTTAAAACAGACATGAGCGACAGAATCAAAGAAGAGGTCACTAAACAATTAAAAGCGGGAGTGATCCGGGTGGTCCAATACACCACCTGGCTGGCCAATGTGGTACTAGTACCTAAAAAGGATAGAAAGGTCAGAGTATGTGTTGATTACCGAGATTTGAATAAAGCAAGCCCTAAAGATAACTTTCCACTACCAAACATACATATCTTAGTTGACAATTGTGCCAAACATGAGGTACAGTCTTTCGTGGATTGCTATGCTGGATGCCACCATGTATTGATGGATGAAGAGGATGCAAAAAAGACAGCTTTCACTACACCTTGGGGCACCTATTGTTACCGAGTCATGCCATTCGGTCTAAAGAACGCCGGAGCAACATACATGAGGGCCATGACCGCCATTTTCCACGACATGATGCATCAGGAGATTGAGGTATACGTGGATGATGTGATTATTAAGTCTAGGACGCAAAATGACCATGTCCAGCATCTGAGGAAATTCTTTGAACGTCTGCGTAAGTATGATCTGAAACTAAACCCGGCCAAATGTGCCTTCGGAGTTCCGTCTGGGAAATTACTGGGGTTTATAGTCAATCGACGGGGCATCGAGCTAGACCCGACAAAGATAAAATCTATTCGGGATCTCCCTCCACCAAGAACCAAGAAGGAGGTCATGAGCCTGTTGGGTAGGTTGAATTACATCAGCAGGTTCATCGATCAGTTGACGTCCACTTGTGAGCCTATATTCAAGCTGTTGAAGAAAGATGCAGCCATCAAATGGACGGACGAATGCCAGAACGCTTTCGACAAGATCAAAGAATATTTGTCGAACCCGCCAGTTCTAGTCCCACCAGAAGCAGGAAGGCATTTGTTCTTATATCTGACGGTGTTGGAAAATTCCTTCGGGTGTGTTCTCGGGCAACATAACGCAACCGGAAAGAAAGAACATGCCATATATTACTTGAGCAAGAAGTTCACGAGCTACGAAGCCAAGTATACGTTGTTGGAAAGAACGTGTTGCACTCTAACTTGGGTCGCTCAGAAACTCTGGCATTATTTATTGGCTTATACCACCTACCTCATCACTAGGTTGGACCCGTTGAAGTACATATTCCAAAAGCCAATGCCCACCGGGAGATTAGCCAAGTGGCAGATTCTGCTTACCGAATTCGACATAGTCTATGTCACTCGCACGACAATGAAGGCCCAGGCTTTGGAAGATCACTTGGCATAAAATCTTGTCGATGACGACTACCAACCTCTGAGTACATACTTCCCAGACGAGGAGGTAAATTCAGTCGAGATAACTTCTGAGGACGCCAACACTTGGAAAATGTTCTTTGATGGATCCGTAAATGCAAAAGGTGTTAGGATCGGGGCAATCTTGATTTTACCTACGGGACAGCACTACCCCGCCACGGCCCGCCTTCGATTCTTCTGTACAAACAATACTACCGAATATGAAGCTTGTCTAATGGGTATGAACATGGCCATCGACATGGATGTAGAAGATTTATTGATCATGGGAGATTCAGATTTGATCATCAAGCAGGATCAAGGAGAGTGGGAAACTCGAGATGTTAAGCTCCTTCCATACAGACAACATGTGGAAGATCTGAGCAAACGATTCAAAGCTGTCGAGTTCATATATATTCCTCGATGCCACAACGAGTTAGTCGATGCTCTGGCTACCTTAGCTGCAATGCTGCCATATCCGGTTAATGTTCACATCGACCCGTTGGAAATTCAAATCAAGGAAAGGCATGGTTATTGCAACACGGTCGAAGTAAAGCCCGATGTCCAACCATGGTATCACGATATCAAAAGATTCTTGAAAACAAAAGAATATCCAGAGCAGGCCAATGGGGACCAAAAGAGAACCATCTGGGGACTCGCCAATAGTTTCTTCCTAAGTGGGGAAGTATTGTATAAGAGAACTCCCGATCTGAATCTATTAAGATGCATAGACGCCAGAGAAGCCGAAAAGATTATGAATGAGGTGCATTCAGGAGTATGCGGTCCCCACATAAACGGATACGTCCTAGCAAAGAAAATCTTGCGAGCCGGGTATTATTGGATTACCATGGAGAAAGATTGTTTTAGCTTCGTCGGAAAATGCCATAAGTCTCAAATACACGGCGATTTGATTCATGCCCCACCATCGGAATTGCACCCTATGTCAGCACCTTGGCCGGTTGTTGCCTGGGGAATAGATGTCATCGGGCCTATCGAGCCAAGGGCCTCAAACGGGCACCGATTTATTTTGGTCGCTATTGACTATTTCACGAAATGGGTTGAGGCAGTCACATTCAAAGTTGTCACCAAGAAAGCAGTGGTGGATTTCGTGCACTCTAATATCATCTGTCGTTTTGGTATCCCAAAGACTATCATTACCGATAATGCCGCAAATCTAAACAGTAACTTGATGAGGGAGGTATGTGAACAGTTTGAAATCACACGCCGCAATTCCACCCCTTACCGGCCCAAAGCCAATGGCACCGTTGAAGCAGCAAACAAAAATATTAAGAAAATCCTCAGGAAAATGATTCAAACTTCCAGGCAATGGCACGAGAAATTTCCTTTCGCATTACTGGGATATTGCACGACAGTGCACACGTCGGTTGGAGCTACTCCTTATCTACTGGTTTATGGAACTGAAGCCCTAATACCCACAGAAGTGGAAATTCCCTCCCTTCGAATTATTGTCGAAGCGGAAATTGAGGATGACGAATGGGTCAAAACCCGATTAGATAAATTAACGTTGATCGATGAGAAAAGGATGGCTGTAGTTTGCCACGGCAGTTGTACCAACAAAGAATGGCCCGCGCCTACAACAAGAAAGTGCGGCCTAGGAACTTTGAAGTAGGGTAACTTGTGTTAAGACATATCCTCCCACACCACGAAGAGGCGAAAGGAAAATTCTCCCAGAATTGGACAGGTCTGTATATCATAAGGAAATTGCTTCCAAAAGGAGCATTGTATTTGGGAGACATCGAAGAAAATGACCCCGAAACGGCTGTCAATGCAAGTGCAGTCAAAAGGTATTATGTTTGACCTTTTCCGTGATGACGATGCTGACGATCGAAATGACGAAGGCTTTTCATTCATGCTACCCCAAACACTACCATTTTGCAAACCCTTTGAGCCGGTTACTCTTCTTTGACTAACCTCCTTGGAACTTAAATAAAAAAGATCAGAAGAAAAAGGAGAGAAAGAAAAATCAAAAAAAAAAGAAGAGAAAGAACGAAGAAGAATCAGAATAAAAAAAAAGAGAAAAAAAAAATCAAAACAAAATCAAACAAAACAAAATGTTTTGCCTGAACTACGTCTGACTTGATTCCAAAAGGATACGTAGGCAGCCTCTCCCTGGGGTTCAGTCACACCAAAATAAAAATCCATATTTCCCCAAGAGTTTAAGCTAGGCAAGTGTTGAGATTCGGTAATGATTCGCCTGAAATTTCCAAGGTTGTAATTCACTACAAACTCTTTTATCCTAAATCCTATTCAAGTACTTCCGATCGATCGACAAAGAAAAGCCAGAATGGGAAGATACATCTATTTGGACCTCATACAAACAATGAGAGAAATTAAAATGAGAGAGCCTTATCGGTGAAAACCCACACGGGCACCATAAGGCAACGGTAAGTAGAGCAATCAAAAATGAGATAGTCTTGTTAGTGAAAACTCGCAAAGAGCACTACAAGGCGATGGCGAGAAGAGAAATAAGAGAGGTTAGCTAGTGAAAACCCGAAAAGGGCACTACTAATCGAAATAAGGATGATTGGTCGTTATTATCGACATGGTCTGGAACAAGGTTTCTCAACCTCGAGTTAAAAGTCGCGAAGAATTTCTGAGAGTCAGATGGTTTATGTAGATCAGGCATCAAGTCCAAAACTCATGTCATGTTCATTAAAAGCCGTGTACACTCCAAATAAGTCCTTCTTTACTTTCCCTGAAAGGGACACCTCTTTTTTAAATTCATTGTTTATTCTGTCATTTATTTTCCTTTTGAATCCCTTTCGGTCTAACTCTGTTCCTAAACTAAGGCAAAGAAAGGATGGCAAGACTGATTTACAAGGCTCTCATTGGACACGTGCCAATATACAAAAAGCACCCAGCCTCAACAGGGGCATCGAGTCGATCTCGACTGGCCATATCGGCCGATACTTCAAACTCAAAAACCCTTGAAAGCAAAAAATCAAATTGAAGTGCCTATAAATGCGAATGAAGTGAAAGGTTGAGTCCCACGTGGCTAACCCTCTTGGCAAGGTTTGAAAACCTGAAATATTCCAAATGCCTTAAAGTTAAAGTTGGAAGAAAAGTCAGAAATGAAAGGCCAATATAGGCGGAATAAAGTTGGAAAGGTTAAGTCCCACGCGACTAACCATTCCAGCAGAATTTGAGGGGGCCAAAATTTCCCCGATACTCTGGAAATCCAAAAGAAAAATCAAGTGAAAGGCCTACAAAGGCAAAGTAAAGTCCAATGTTGGGTCCCACGTGACCGATTTCCATGGTAAAATCTGGAAAGCCAGGGTCCCCGGGATCAGAAATGAAACCCAATTCCCAGCAAGCAAGAAAGCGGTCGAGATCTTCGTCACAAAAACTGAGATCAAGCAAGTTGAAATAATCAAGGCCGCAAAACCAATCACCGTTTCAGACTGATAATTATTTTTTGTTTGAAGGAAACATGTGTGATTCAAAATGAAAGCTTGCAAAATGCAAGTGTAACCAGAAGAAAAGGCGCGAGATATAGAAGCAGCTTTGCAGCAACAACTCCCAAAAGGGAAGTTTTCTCCAAATTCATTCCCGCATTCACTCACAATAAAATGAAAAGAAAGAAGAAAAGCGATGTTGAAATCAATTCAAACTTAAGGTAGTATAGGGCCTTCAATCCCTAGCTACACCTTTTCCAACATAGGATATCCCAATCCCTAGCAGACACTGACATAACCTGGTGATCTTTCTGACAACAACATAACTTGGTGATCATCTCCTGATACTGGCATAACCCATTAATCTCTTCTCCCCAGGCAACAACATAACCTGTTGACCTTCCAGACACCGGCATAACCTAGTGATCTTTCTTGATAATTGAGGTGCCTCCGCCGGTCCTGAATGCCTATCAAACCCGGTCTTACTCATGAGTCCCCGAGGATTCCGTCCTCGATCTACTCTTAGGTCATTCCAAGGTATGTTGCGCCTCGAATTATTCCTTCGTTCTTTTGCGTATGGATGATACCTCTCCTTGTTCGGTCTTGCTTCCCTATCTGCATCTCTCGAATTTTTTGTTGCTAATATTCTTGGATAAACTGAGCCCGATGGGGCTCCCAACTGATCATCTTCAACCCTAATCTTTGACTGATATCTGTTATGCACACCGGCCCAAGTCACGGCGGGGTACTCGATCAAGTTTTTCTTTAACTACCTCGATGTTATTGAGCTTCGCTCATTTATCCCCTGAGTGAAAGCCTGAACAACCCAGTCATCGGAGACTGGTGGTAACTCCATTCGTTCCATTTGGAACAGGGATACAAATTCCCTTAACATCTCGTTGTTCCTTTGTTTAATTTTGAATAATTCCGACTTTCTTGTTGCAACCTTTATAGCACCAACATGTTCCTTTACAAACGAATCTGCCAACATGGAAAATGAATCGATAGAGTTTGGGGGCAGGTTATGGTACCAAATCATGGCTCCTTTGGAAAACGTTTCCCCAAATCTTTTTCAGTAGAATAGACTCGATCTAGTCGTTCTCCAAATCGTTTCCCTTTATACCACAAGTATACGTAGTGATGTGCTCGTTGGGATTGGTGGTCCCCTTGTATTTGGGTATGTCTGGCATGCGAAACTTCTTCGGAATAGGCTTCGGGGCCGCACTCGGGGGGAAAGGTTTTTGCACAAACTCTTTAGAATCCAGTCCTTTCAAAATCGGAGGTGCTCCCGGTATTTGGTCCACCCTCAAGTTGTATGTTTCCACCTTTTTATCGTTGTCCTCAATCCTTTTCTCTCCTGACTCAATCCTCTTTGTGAGTTCTTCGAGCATTCTCATGATTGTGGGATCAGCTCCTAGTCCATTATTGCTTGACCTCTCCAGGACTGGTTCAGCACGATGAGTAGTTTCAAGTCTCCCCACGCTCGGAGTCTTTTGCTGACTTTGCAACTGAGCGATAGCAATCTATTGCGCTTGTAACATTTCGAAAATCACTTGGAGGCTGACTTCTCCATCTCCTCGACCATGTGTTCTTTGGCCACCAGGTTGAACCTCTCTGCGTATGCTTCCTCTGGCGTCAGTGCCAAGTCAGCGTTTAGACCAATGTGTGAAACACTATTGGCTGGGTTAGGAACGGGCGCTACCCCAAGGTTGAGCGGTGGTACACCGGCCCCTGAAGTTGTTGCATTATCATTTTGTCCATGTAATCCAAGGTCGTCATTACCATGCACTGGTGTGTTTGCTGAGTTCGACATGTTTCAACCTGAAGTCAAAGAATCTTTGACAAGAAAAAGTGTGAAGAATAACGTGTGTTATCAAAAAATTAGCACTAAAATAATCACTATTATCTTTAGCCCCACGGTGGGCGCCAGACTGTTTACCTCAAAAATACGAGTAACAATTAAATTTGATTTGTGTTTTTAAAGATATGTAATCTAATCCAATACTAATTAATAAGCAAGTAATATAGAGTATAAATGAGAGGAATCGATGAACCAAACCAGTGTTACTTGAGCAATATGGACCTCAAGCTCGATGTCCTCGAGGTGGGTTAGGGATGATAAAGCAAGAACAGTAAAGTAAGAGCAATAAAGCTAGAGAATAATTCTGAACAACAATGAACGAGAAAGTAAGATAGTATATTCTTTGCCAATGATTAGATGCCCTTTACAAATGATTGGGGTCCCCTTTATATAGGAGGGGAAACCCTAAATAAGGTACATTTCTATTTACAATAAAGAATCCTATTGGTACAGTTGTATAACCACCTAATACGGATTTGTACTAATTAATACAAATCTACCCCGAAATTCACGCCATGATCTTTGGGGACGTGGCGAGAATCTAGTCCTTTCTGTAACAAACTCACAACGACATTATTTAGCATCGGTCGTATTTTACTCTGACGTTCATCGAGCACTTAACCTCGATCCCCTTGTTCCGTCTTCGAGCCTGAGCTTAACCTCCACCGGACTTCTGCCCTTGATGCAAATTCTCGAACCTATAAAATCGGGGCATGGGATTTTTACCATATACAAACTTCCAACTCCATTCCATTTTCAACTCAAAAATGTCTTTCTGCCCCGCTCGAATAGAAAAAGGACAAATCTTGCCCCTAAACTTTTTCAAATGGAAAAATTATGTTCTTTGTCAACGAGTCAAATTTGATTAAGGTGTATACTTCTTTTATTAGGAAATAGAAAAATAATGTATTTGTTTTTCTTACTTAATGATTTTGGAAAATTGATATTAGTGTTTTTGTAACCTAATATTAATAAAAATAATGACATTTCTCCATAAAGTAAACTTAATTTGGGTGCTACGAAATGCTCTACTCATTTTAAGAAAGAAAATCAAATTATCCGCTTAAATTTCTTCTAATCTTTGTTTTAAGTGTTGTAATGACCTTGCCGGTCGTTTTACGTATTTTAGCCTCGTTTCCTCTATTTGATGCTTTATATATTTGTAACTATGGTTATGCAACTTGCCAGCTGGCCTCTCCATGAACCTTCATCTATGTTATATTCTTCGACTACAACTTTCGAACCTGCCTGTCCAAAATGGCCACCGGCTCCACATCATAAGTCAAATCCTCATCAAATTGCATCGTGCTGAAGTCCAAAACATGTGACAGATCACCATAATACTTCTGGAGCATGAAAACATGAAACACTGGTGAACTCCCAATAGACCAGGATGCATGACAAGTCTGTAGGTCAGCTCTCCAACTCTCTCAAGCACTTCAAAAGGACCAATATACATAGGGCTCAACTTTCTCTTCTTCCCAAACCTCATCACACGCTTCATGGGGGAAACTCTGAGTAGAACCTTCTCACCCACTATATATGCAACGTCACGAGCCTTCTTGTCGGCATAACTCTTTTGCATGAACTGTGATGTACGAAGCCGCTACTGAATCAATTTCACCTTCTCCAAGGCATCATGGACCAAATCAGTGCCCCAACAACCTAGCCTCCCCAGAATCAAATCAACTAATCAGAGAACAACATCGCCTCCCATATAAGGCCTCATAGCAAGACATCTGGATACTCCACTGATAGCTGTTTTTGTAGGTGAACTCTGCTAGTGGTAGAAACTTGTCCCATGATCCTCTAAAATCAATGAGACAAACTCGTAACATGTCCTCTAGTATCTGAATAGTGCGCTCGGACTGTCCGTCTGTTTGAGGAGGAAATGTCGTTCTCACCTTGAGCTGTGTGCCCAAATCACGTTACACTACTCTACAAAAATGTGATGTAAATTGTGTGTCTAGATCCAAGATAATTGACACGGGCACACCATGAAGGAGAATAATCACCAAAATATAAATCTGAGCCAGCTTCTCTTAAGAGTAAGTAGTCATGACTGGAATGAAGTGTGTCGACTTGGTCAGGGTTTCCACAATGACCCATACCGCATCGAATCTCCTCAAGGTCCATGGTATCCACTACAAAAGTCATAGTGATATGCCCCCACTTCAACTCTGGAATATCAAGCCTCTGAAGCAAAACACCTGATTTCTGATGCTCGTACTTCACCCGCTGACAGTTCAAACACCGAGCAACATACTCAACAATATCCTTCATCATACTCCACCACTAATAATGTTGCCTCAAATTATGATACATCTTCGTGTTCCCCGTATGAATGGAATATCGTGAAATATGGTCCTCTTCAAGAATCAACTCTCGCAACCCATCCATATTTGGAACACAGATCCGACCATGTAACCTCAATACCCTATCATCACCTATAATAACATCCTTGGCATCACTGTCCTGCACCGAGCAAGTGGGGATTATCATATTGACGCACCTTGATGCACTCAAACAAGGACGACAATGATACAAATCAAGCAAGAACCCTGCTAGGCTGCGAAATAACCAACCTCATGAACAGATTCGCCAAAGCCTGAACAACCAAAGCTAATGGTCTCTCCTTAACTGGGATACAAGCAAGACTCCCCCATGCTCTTTGTCTTCCTACTCAAAGCATCGGCCACCACATTGGCCTTCCCTGGGTTATAAAAAAATAGTGATATTGTAGTCCTTTAGTAGCTCTAACCACCTTCATTGCCTCAAGTTCAGATCTTTTTTCTTGAATAAGTGTTGGAGACTTATGTGATCTGTGAACACCTCACAAGATAGGCCGAAAAGATAATGCCTCCAAATCTTGGGTGCGTGAATAATGGCTGCCAACTCCAAATCGTACATTGGGAGTTCATCTCATGTGGATTCGACTAACGCGAAGCATAAACAATTAATCTACCCTCCTGCATCAACACACATCCAATGACAATCTGTGAAGCATCACAATAGACTGTATAAGAGTCGTATCCCGAAGGTAAAATCGAAACATGGGTTGTAGTCAAGGCAGTCTTGAGCTTCTGAAAGCTCTCCTCACACTCATCAGACCACCTAAATGGGGTACCATTTTCATCAATCTAGTAAATGGGGTTGTTGTAGATGAAAACCCCTCCACAAAAAGATGATAATACCCAGCCAACCCAAGGAAACACTAGATCTCAGTAGCAGCAGATGGTCTGTGTTACACCCCATAGTTTCATACTTGAGAGTAAGTCGTAAGTCAATTGATATAAGCTCTAAAATGAGATCATCTTTGAAAGTACATAAAATAATTTAATCATGTTAACTTGGATTTTACAAATATTTAAGATCATGATTTGCTAGTACCAAGAGGGTTGTAAGGCTTAGAAGTTGAACGAATTGAAGAAAACAGGTTTGGTCGAAAGTCGACTAGTTGGGAATGTAATAACATGTAATTTTGGGGTGAGACTAGGGTGATCAAAATGATAAGGATGTTATATTATGATTTATTTTTGTCTTATGTTAGTAGTGTATTATGTTTTTAAGTCAGGCGAGTTGTGGAACAAAAGTTAGTAAAGATCATCACAAGTTACATTCATAAATATGCTGAAAATTAGGTCAAATGTAGTTGAGCATTTCTCCCAATGTACATGGAATTACGGGATGATCTACCTACCGAATTGAAGATCTATGAGTATAGTTTCCAACAGAATAAACTGTTTATTTATAAAACATTGAAATATAGATATATTCACATGTTCGCAATACTGCACAGACTAGTAGGTGACAAGTAGGTGCATCGCCTACTTGCCAAAAGGATGGGACTCAATTAAAAGATCCAGAGTCGACCAAGAGGGGAATTTTAAGGGCTTATCAAATCATTTATTTCATCCATCATTTATACCAAGAATACCATATTTAACCACTGCAACTCCTCCCCAAAAATCCCACACAAACCCTAGGTTGTTTCGGGTGTTACGATGTGATTCTAGTGCCGAAAAGCCCGGACAGCTTGCTAGTTTCCCTTTCTCCTTCTTATAGCTGCGTTGGGGGAATGATTTTGGATGATAAGGGCTAGGTTTCGTGGTTCTACTCAGTCCAAGGTAAATTTATTCTTCTCCTTCCATTATCTATGCTTGTACGAGTTGTAACTCGATCGCAAAGGCCTGCCCTAGCGAGTTTCTGTATGTTTTTGTTGTTGCGTCCCTATTGGCTGGTTGTAAACTTATTTTTAAGTTGAATTCATGGCTGTTTTATAGGATAAGAGGCTTAATTATGTGATGTTGGTTGTGTTTCTCAATATGAAAGAAAAGACAAGTCGAAACGTGTTTTAGTAAATTGAAAATCAATTTTGAGTTGCTGAATTTGTGGGACTGTTTTGTGGGTTGTTTTGTGTTGATGTTGGGTTGTCTCTTTTTCTACTGTTTTTATGGAGTTTAGGAAGACAAATGGTTTGTGGAAACACCACGTATTTGGCGTTACATTTTCAAGTTGTTTGACACTACTAGGGTTGTCGTCTTGTGTATGAACTAATTGGGGTGTGTGGGCTATCTTATGGTATTTTGTGATGGATATAAGGTTGAAAAATGATGAATACATGTTGTTATTGTTTTGTTATGTTGAATTGGGCGGAAGTAAAGATTATAGGGGAGATATTGCCCGTTTTATTGTAAAATAAACTAGTCGCTAGTTGTGCGATAGTTGTACCTTCCATAACTTAATGATAGTATTGTTAGCGTTGTTGTAGATTAAGGTGAAATGAGACGAGTTTAATGTGGTTATTGGATAGATTGTAATGATGTATGTTAAGGCCAAACCTTTCCTTCATTTTGGCATGATCCTGTAACTACGTTTGTTTGATAACGAGACATAAAGAGAAGTTCGTATTCCCGAATTTATGTACATTTTCCTAGTCTCATAAGTTGCAGCATTCTCCCTTATCGGGTCTTCATATTCAGTTTAGTTTTGTCTTCTTTTAGCCAAGAGAGCAGAGAGTCTCTCTCTCTCTCTCTCTCTATATATATATATATATATATATATATATATATATATATATACACATCGAGCTATAATTGATGGGTAGGCCCCTATTGGGAAACCTCTGATTAGATGGTAAGTTATATACTGAACCTATTGTGGTCGAGCGCCTATGAGCGAGCCTAGAATGACCGAGATACAGAGCCTATTATGGTCGAGCGCCTATGAGTGAGGCTACTACGGAAGAGCAGTTACACATACCGAGCCTTATAGGGTCGGACAACTATTTTACATACTATATGGAGAGAGTTGAGTCAGTATCAGCAGGTAAGCATATCTTCAGATTATCTTTGACTCCCAATTACATTCAGATATTATATCTTCAAATTAGTTTCAGCTTTCAATTATTATGTTGCCTTACATACTCGGTACATTATTTTGTACTGACGTCCCCTTGCTGAGGACACTGCATTTCATGCCTACAGGTTCTGATAGACAACTGGATAGACCTTCCCAGTAGAAAGAGCCAAACATCAGCTTGGTTGGTAAGCTCCACTTCCCCGGAGTTACCAGGTCTAGAGCCAAACATCAGCTTCATGGCAGCCTCGTCAGCCTGCTCATTTAGATATATATATATATATATATATATATATATATATATATATTTGGTATGTTTACTCCTCAGATGCGAGAGACAATATTTTCAAATGATTCAGAATATGGCCTCATCGGCCTAGGTTAAGGTTACCCCTCTAGAGTTCACAGTTATAGAGTGGTACTCTCGGACCGAGTATGGCACCGGGTGTTGGCCACGCCTCTTCAGGTTTGGGGAATGATAGTCTGGGCTAACTATGAACTGCCTCAATTGTTTTCGGATCAACCTTAATCCCTTCAATGGACAAAACATGGCCCAAGAATGCCACCGAGTCTAACCAAAACTCGCACTTGGAGAATTTAGCATATATCTTCTTCTCCCTCAATGTATGGAGCAATATCCTCAAATGTTGGTCATGATCCTCCTTGCTGCGAGAATAAACCAATATATCATCAATGGAAACTACGACGAAGGAATCAAGGGGTAGGGCTAAAATATGTTGTTCATCAAGTACATAAAATCTGCTGGGACATTGGTTAGCCCAAAGAACATCACCGAAAACTCATAGTAGCCATTGTGATTCTTGAAAGCCGTCTTCGAAATATCTGAATCCCGGATCTTCAACTGAAGGTAACCTGATCTCAACTCAATCTTCGAGAATACCCTAACACCCTGAAGATGATCAAACAAATCATCAATACATAGTAGTGAGTATTTGTTTCTTGATACTAACCTTGTTCCATTGCATGTAGTCGATGCACATCCTCATAGAACCATTTTTCTTATTCATAAATAGTACTGGTGCAGCCCAAGGTGACACACTAGGCCTGATAAATCCCTTATCAAGCAACTCTTGCAACTATTCCTTCAACTCTACTGGTTCCATGCGATATGGGGGAATAGAGACGGGTTAAGTGCCTGGCACATAATCAATATTTTGTTGGGTAGCATGCACGAAAAGTCTGCAGGGAACTCATTTGGGAACCCTTTCACTATCGGGATTGACTAAACAGTAGGGATATGAGCACTAACATCCCTCACAAAGGACAAATACATTAAACACCCCTTCTCAACCATTTATTGAGCCTTCAAATATGAAATAACTCCACCATGTTTTACCCTCAAACGGACGGGCAGTCTGAGTGGACCATTCAGATTTTAGAAGATATGTTGAGAGCCTGTTTCATAGATTTCGGTGACCAGTGGGATAAGTTTCTATCGGTAACAAAATATACATACAACAACAACTACAAGTTGAGTATCCAAATGGATTCATATAAGGCCTTATATGGGAGGTGATGCCGTTCTCTGGTTGAGTGGTTTGATCCTGGAGAGGCTAGGCTATTCGGTACAATTTAGTTCGTGGTGCTTTGGAGAAGGTGAAATTGATTTAGGAACGACTTCGTACAGTGCAGTCCAGGAAAAAGAGTTATGCTTATAGAAAGGCTCATGATGTGGAATTCATGGTAGGTGAGAAGTATCTACTCAAAGTTTCGCCCATGAAGGGTGTGATGAGATTTGGGAAGAAAGGCAAGTTAATCCCTCGGTATATTGGTCCATTCGAGGACTTGGAGAGAGTTGGTGAGGTAGCTTACAAACTTACTTTGCTACCCAACTTATCAGTAGTTCATATAGTGTTTCATGTTTCTATGCTACGAAAGTACTAAGAGGATCTGTCACATGTGTTGGATTTCATCTTGATGCGATTGGAAAAAAATTTGATTTTGGTGAGGTGCTAGTGGCTATTTTGGATAGGCATGTTCGAAAGCTGAGGTCGAACGATAATGCATCGGAGATGGTTCAGTGGAGAGATCAACGATTGAGGAGGCAACTTGGTAGACCGATCATGATATACGAAGAAAATACCCTCAACTCTTTCATATCTCGGGTATGATTCTAAACCCGTTCGAGGAAGAACGTTTATTTAAAGGGGGAGAATGTAACAAACTTTGTAGATGAACTCATAATGGAATTTTGATGGTTCTAATAGGTTTGTATGGTGACTTAGGCGTATGTTACGATTTGGATTTAGAGGTTCCGACGTTGAATTGGTTCTATTTGGTGAAAATTGGAAATTTAAAGATTTGGAAAGTTCATAGGTTTGACCGGGAGTTGCTTTGAAGATATCAGATTCGGATTGGTATACCAGGAGTTGGAATAGGTTCATTATATCATTTGTAACCTGTGTGAAAAATAATTAGGGTTATTCCGAGTTTGCTATATGAGGTTCAACATGAGTCTTAGAAGTTTGAAAGTTGAATAGTTTATTAGGACTGAATTGAGGTGCAATTTCTAGTTTTGATGTTATTTTCTATAATTTGAGACCACGGGTAGGTCGGTGCTATGTTTAGGGACTAGTTTGTGCAGTTAGAACGTATTTCGGGGGTCTCAGGTAAGTTTCATATGGACTTCAGATCATTTTGATCTTGTTTGGCAGCTCTATTATTAGTGTTTTCACACCTGCGAGGTTATTCCGCAGGTGAGAGTCCGCAGATGTGGACAGTGGGTCGCAGATGTGAAGGCAAGAAGAAGGCTGCAGTATTCGCAGGTGTAGAGCTTTGGGTGTAGGTGTTCTAGTTTGGCCGCAGAAGCGGCTTCACAGAAGCGAGAATTGCTTTACCGATATGGAGGGTTGGGGAGTCAGTGAACTTTGCAGATGCGAGCGTGGGGCTCACAGAAGTGATATTGTATATGCAGTGCGATGGTCCGCAAAAGTGAAAGTGTGGGGCGAAACATATTTTATCGAGGGTTAGCTTTATTTTATCATATTTTGAGATTTGGAGCTCGGATTGATTGAGATAAAGTTTTAGGCATTTTTCACCCACTTGAATTGGGTAAGTGTTCTTGACTCGAATTTGATTATTATCCATGACATCATCCTTGAATTTGGTATTTTATTGGTGAATCTAAGTGACAAAAATTGGGGATTTTGGCATAACGTTTCTAATATGAAGAATGGAGATTTGAACCTTGATTTGGAGTTTGTTTTGGATAAAACTTGTATATTTGGAATCAAGTTTTAATGAGTAGTCAGTATTTTTGACTTTTGTCGGTGTTCCGAAAAGCGATCCCGAGTTGACTTTTTGATATTTGATAAAGCTCATAGCTATATTACTTGTGATATGTTCCTATAGCTTTGTTTGATATTAATGAGTTACTTTTTGCTAGATTTGACTTATTCGGAGACCGATTCAATAGCCAAGGGATTTTAAGAGTATTCTTGCATAACCTTGATACGCTCAAATTTCACTTCTAAAATAGTGTAAAGCGGTCGAAGTCAAATATAATAACCC